>JBBPQN010001106.1:0-10438 GCA_038092575.1 Boletus subluridellus
GGCGAAACCAGCGAAAGAACGCCAGGAGCGTGACGGCCAAATTGTCAATGTCGTCCTTCATCTTATCCGCAATCTCATTTTCATCAAAGACCCCTCCGAATATGCATACAAGTGCCGATCAAGCGGCATATTCTTCCCTTCAGACGAAGCTCGTCAAGGCATTGTCTGAAACACACACCCTTGACCTGTTCCTCACTATTGCCGCCAACAACGATCAAGATCCGCTATTCAATGCGTCAAACACGCTCGTTCTGGAAATCTTTTATCTCTTATTTCGGGGCATCAAGCCGACGGCGTTGACTATTGACCAAACCAAGGTGATTCGTCACATTGTTCGCGTGTAGAGCAAAGTATTGAATGAAGGTCACGCAGCAACCTGCCCAGAACCTGCACCGCCTCTTGGCCGCCGAGGACAAGAAGAAACGGGACGTTGCCCGCAATGCATCATCTCGGCATTCGCGATTTGGTACAACCATCGCGGTTCGGCTCAATACCAACAAGAAGGCCCCAGTTGACCGCAGTGGCGATAATGCTGAGTCTTCGGCCACAGCCGGTGCATCCGAAAGGGGGTCGTCCTCGAGGCCGCTGGTCCTTCACCGTCAAGCGGCGATTACTCAAGAATCAGGAAGTATGTTGGACATTAAAAAGCACCAAAGAGCCCGGAAACCCAACAAAGTTGACGAGTTGACAAGAGAGGACAGTCTCTCCTTGGAGGCAAGACTGGTCTTGCAGGGATTCGCGCGGGAGTTTGTGGAATCTTGTTTTAATCGTGTGTTTGGTGGCTTCCTATCTTGGCGGGGTTCTCACACCGTTCCGCTTCTCCGTAGCGTTTCTTTCCTCATTGTTGAAGGACATCAAGTCGGAGCGACCAAAGATCACGGAGAAGGACCATCTTCGTCTGTTGTACACCACCAAGTGGCTACTCGAGTTCTTCCTCAACCTACGATCCAAGGAGAGCATCGTCGATGGCCACCGGAGGTGGAATCTCGGGCTTGTCGCGGGGGTTATTGATAGAAGCTGGATCGTTTGGGTCCTGAAACGAATGAGGGAGGCGATGGAAGAAAAAGTTGGTTGCATATCGTTTTTAATTTTCTGTGTTCTTTCGAAACTAATCGGTGGCGTATTTTCTGTTTAATTTTTCTAGCCCAAGATGTGGAACGAATTGCAAGCGGGTATAGAATGCCTAACGCAACTCCTTCTCTTGATCGACAACATGTCTTCATCGGTAATCTCCGATCCCGATCTCAACGACGCCGCGCGGCTGCTTCAGCAGCAACTGATCTATAACGGCGATGTTCTTGACATCGCTTTGGAAAGTTTGCGATCTTACAAGGAAGGCACGCAGTCATTGACTTATCTTAACTCGAGCGTGTGTTTGGCTTATGAGCTTCTACGCATGTTGGAGCGTTGGGGGAAGGAGAACAGCAGTGCGACGTACGTGAGAAAGAAGGCGATCAGAAAAAAGAAAGGCAAAGGCAAGTTTGGGTCCTACTTCTCCGTCTGACAGAGCATGGTATCAACATGACCCGGTTATGAAGGCAATGGTATTTCAGAAGAAGATGGCGTGCCTGACGTTGAAGACGAGGGTGACGCGGAAGAGGAAGAAGATATGATGCACGAGACAATGTTCACTTTTGAAGCCTTCGAGATGGTACGTGGCTGAGCATACATGCACGCGCCGCACGGTTCTAGACTGACAAAGATAATCACAACTACGCCCGGCGACAGAAATTCGCTCACTCCGAAATTACACGGACATTGCTGGTCTACCTCTCACGCTACAAGGAGTTCGACTCTCCGGAGTTAATGACGAGGGCTGTGAACCTGATTCACAGACAAGTCGTAAAAGCGAAGGCGGAAGGGTTATATTTCAATGTGAGCAGCGGTTTCACCTACTAAACGTGCGTTTATACGTACGTCGACAGGCCTCGACTCTGCATCTCTTGAAATCGATCCTCGATGATCAACGGTCGCTTCCGAAGGACCAGCCATACAAGGATCTCATAAAACTGATAACGTTCATATTACGGAAGTTCTTCAAAACCGTGGAGGAAGAGCCATTCCTCATGATTGAGGTGAGGCATTCATCTTAGCTTATCTACTGCCCGCTGGCCACAATGCTTATCAAGTCCCCGGTTCCTTGCAACGGAGGCGTGGTATCCTATGAACCGCGGACACTGGAAACAATACTCTAGTTGGGAACCTGAACAGAAAGCCAATCGCAGACAAGAGACGGCCGAAGATGACAGTGATTTCTCAGGGGAAGTCCTGATTAAGAAGGGGTATACGTGGAGCGAACAGATCGGTATTGCCGTTGCTGCGCTCGTTGAGGAAGGCAAGTCTGAATTGGTGGAGTGGGTGAAAGACGTAAGTGGACATGCCTCGCCACGCTGTCGACACAAGGCTGAGGGACCGTTTGTCATCATGGGGTGGGTCCAGATCCTCGTGTTAGTCATCCGCCAGCGTCAGCAGATTGTCGATGAGACGGATCGGAACAGACGGGATGACGATGCCGACGGGATGGAGGACGTTCCTCGAACGAACGCTGGTCTTTCCAAGGAAGCCATTTCCGGGTTCACCGACTATGGTGCGTGTGGCCATCCCTGGTATACATGGAGGACGCTGAGCAGAACCGTGCAGAAATCCCTTACATTAACGATGAGCATGCCAATGCTGCTACCAAGAACGCGATGCTCAAGCTTGTGTTCCGTCTGCTGGAGTTTACGATCCTGGCGGAGGGTACGTCACGTCTCCCTGGCGGGATTCTAGATTTTTTTTTCAGCTGAGTGATTGTAGATGCCGAGGAACTTCAATGGGTCGTGCCCACCTCGATCGTGCCGTCCATTCTACGGGAGCGATTGCACGTTGTCGATCAGTTCCTCAAGAATCCAATCGACCTGGAGGGAAAGAAGGCGAGCGAGATACTCGGTAAGAAAACACGCAGACGCCGCAGGCGGCGATCGCCATCGCTCGGCTCCGACGTCGAACTTCCTGATGACGAACCCCGACGTCGCAAGAAGGAGAAGAAGAAGAAGGAAGAGAAGAAGTACAAGTCCGCTCAGTTCATCGGGGACAGCGATGAAGAGTACGGCGACATGGAGGCTTTCCTTGAAAGGGAAAGAGCGCTGCGGGAGAAGACGGCGCGCGCTGCCGCCGAGAGCGGCAAGATTGCGACGATGCGGTCGAGTGGGACGAAGAAGAAGCGGCGAAAGAAGGGGAAAGATGCCGTCTTATCGAGCGCAGAGGAGGACGATCCGGCGCGTGTTGGTAGCAAAGTGTTCTCGGACGATTCCGACAGCGATGATGAAGTCTTTAAGCTGCTGCGCAGCAGTCGGTCGCCGTCCCCCCCGCCGAAAGCCAAGACGCGACCGAAACCGCGTTTGGTCCAGAAGCCCAAGCCCGCAGCAACAGACGAAGCGATCAACATTTCGAGCGATTCTGAGCAGCAAGCAGGTGCACAAGGGGGGCGCGCGTCGCCGACGTCTGCAGTTGTTCGGCCTACAAGGAAAGGACGCCTTGTGTTATCGGACGATGACGTGTAGCTATCTGATGTATGGTCGTACGTTTCTCCTGAGGAGATCTATAATGTCTTGCTTTCTTTTCTTCTTCTTCTTAGTCCGCCTAATAAGCCTTTTGCAACAGGGATAGATAATCCTCCCAGACGGTCATGTCCGACAGTGTCTGCTGACCGCACGATAGGGCATTTTCCCCTGGCAATCCCCGATATTGTGTACTGGCTGTGCAACTCTTCAGCGCCCAATATCCAGGGACCCAATCGCGTCGTATCACAGGTCTTGAACGCCAAGTCACCGTTAGTCCGACCATCAACTCCCTTTGATAGATTGTTCGGACTGCTTGCTGCGTATTAACATCGCACAACTGCGGCGACCTGACGAACCCAGTGGAGCTGATCGAAGCTAGCTTTTTTCTCCCATAGACTTTTTACTCGCGCGCACGCTACCCTGCTTGTGTGGCGGCGTATTTCTTCCCATCGTCTGTTCCATCAGTGCATGATCTCACCTCACACAAGGGTTTGGGAAGGGTGCCACAACGACTGTTGACGTTGACCGACCCTTGCCGGAGGACTGGTCACTGATGCGGTTATACAGGTACGCTTTTGCGTTCGCGTTGGACACACAAGTTACGATGGGGTTTATGGCATTCGCGGAACGCTTCGGTCGCTCCGCTCACGTTTCCTCCCCCTTTTTCCGCGCACGTAACGCGATCATGACCAAGGACACATCATGACACAATTCCGCCCCGCACTACTACAGTAGCAGACCGCCGGCTCATTGTTGCGTCGCCTTTTTTTTTTTTTTTGAGTTTGCTCACATTATCGTCGCTTGTTGAGGTTGGAGATTGGGCGTGGTCTGGGGAGATTTCTCTCCGTTGCTCAGGTTAGGAGGCGGGCATACGGACCGTGGGGCGAGAATCATGATATGATTCAGAGCCGACGAACGATGCCGTTTTCAATCTTGCCCCCAATACTCGCTGGAGAGCGCTTTGAATTTTTCGGGCGATAAGTTTGATGAGTCCGTCCTTCATTCCCGGGAAACCCCCTATTTTATTTTTTCCTCTTTCTGCGCCTCGGACACTAGCTCAAACACGAATATTTTACTATACCCTCTTCGGAGAGGGAGGGGGGATGCAAGCGAGATAATTAAGAACGACCTACGAGAGTTGCCTTAATGAGTTCATTCTTACATACAAACGAAGGGGCAAGGTACGTTGCAATTCTTTTGCGCATCTGATGGCCGTTTCATGTTAACGTTGTCGATTATGTTAACCCACGTCGAGATTCCAAAAACAAGGACCGCATCTTTGTTTCCCTGTTCGTTCCCACCCACCTTTTCTTTTTTCTTTTTCTTTTTGTGATTCGCGGTTGGCGCTCTCGGCGATTGACTTTTTGTCGAGGAGTCAACGAAACAATGGGGCAGTTTCTTTGTCGGTGGCCATGGGGACTTTTTTTGTTTCCGGCGTCTTTTTTTTTCCTTTTTCTTTCTGATTCGACATGTCGTTTTCGTGGCACTTGTATTACTTCCGGTGCTTGGTTTGGTAGTAGTTTGCGTCGTTTCCTTTTTCCCATTTCTCTCTCTTTCTTTTGCCCCCGTCAAACGTTGAGCATTTCGGAATAATGAAGCCGCTCACTGAGTACTTTTTTATAATTATTATCTCGGCTAGATAAGTAACGGGCCCTCTTTTTTTTCTTTTTTTTTTGGATATATATACATACAATCAATGAAATGAGCCTTGAGCTTTCCACGAGGCTTTGTGTGGGTCTAACCATGTATAGTCATATTTGCAAGATACGCCGCATCTCGGTTTTCTCCTTGTCAAAATAATCCAAGAAAAAATATGGATTGGTTTTTTGGACACGTTCAGGTTCGCAGCAAGTGTCACCGGCGTTCTGATTCGTAAATACGCAGGACTGGATTCGACAATCACATGGCATCTTGAGTCGGGAGCATAAAATAATCAAATAAAAGTGTCCGTTTTGCGCGAGAACCGGAGGGGAAAAGAGACTGCGGGAATTCCAAGATTCGAGATTCAAATGTCCATAGATGGGTTTTTTTTTTGGATCCGTTCGACCCGCCATCACGACTTAGCATCAAATGTACATGCGTGTGTATATATGAGTGTGTGTACGTGTGTGTGCATGTGTGGACGCGAACAGATAGGACGAGGACGGTGAAGGCTCTAATTGGAGCTATCTGCGACTTGATACGGTACGAGTGGAGTGGCGCGGGCGCGGGCTGTAGATATCTCAGGCTGTATGGAGAAAAAAAAGACAAAAAAAAAAAGGACCCGTTCAAGCCTTTGGCCGGTCACACCGAATTTGAATAGGTTTCACTTTTTTGTTTTGCAATCGTATTTTACCTGGAACTGCGTCGGGTTATCCGCCACTGATACTGATACCGATGCCGGGTCCGCGTTCCAAGGAAGACGGAAAAGGGATATGGTGAAAGGGAAGCAGGAGGGGAGAGATAAGTGAGGGGGCGGACGGTCTCGGTACATGTACTCGGCACCTTCGTGCTCCCCCCCCCTTGGAGCCGTGTCTCTGAATCTAGTCTGTGTGTATGCTCCAAATCACGATCCCCATTTTTTTTTGTTTTTTTTGCGCAGTGCGATCAAAAGCTACCGAATGGGTTTTGGAGTGTGACAGATAATTATACTTTAGCGAAGAGGACCAGTCTCAGATCCACCCCGCTCAAATGCCACCCCCCCCTTGTCCCCCCTTCCCTCGATGCAAATTAGACGTAGGTTGCGCTTGTCAAGGGTCGAATGTCGGAACGGGATATGATAGGTTACATGGACGGCAACAGCGAACATATTAATATTATATGCGGATATTCAGCCCCGATGGAAGGCATTCCAACCAATCAGCGCAAGGGCCCAATCGCGATCAATCTTTGGGTGCGACATGCACAGCCGGGTACGTGGGAGCACCTCAGTCGGCAGACGCCGATTGAATTGAGTGGGGCCAAACGGGTTTCTTTATTTTTTTATTTTTTTCGAGTGGAGATACGAAGCAGCTAAGATGGCGGCAAAAGCCAAAGGTTGTGATGCCCAAGTAGGGGACAACATGGCCATGCTATCAACGGACTTGTGCGGCACCTACGAGCACGCTAAAAACGTGTTTTCATTTTTTGGTGTGGTGTCCTTGGTCGCAGAGGGACACGGCGGATTGGCTGGTTCGGAGGTATACCGCACGGATCTCACAGTGGTGCACAAGGTCCGGCCGCGCTGTATGTATCTAGGATACAATACAAAGGAGTGCCAGTAACGGGCGACGTGGACGACCTTGTCACGAACGGAATCTGATGTCGCTGAACTGCATATCGATCGTGCAGCAGGATAGAACACTGAGAGGACGAGTGATAGCCGGTATGATCAGCTCAGAACCAATAAGGCAAGCCATGATTTGAGACCGTAATTTCATCAAAGACGGCAGGGTGGGAGGCGTGTATGTACCTCTCGGATGGATGGTCGACACATCGAAGGAAAATCTGTACCTACACATTGAACGACCCTTGGGGCGAGATCGCCAAAGAATGCCATATTGACGAGGTCGGAAATGGAGCGAGATCTCAGGAAGAGCGGAGCGTGACGGAGTCCCTGAAGCGGGCCCAAGTCGCTCAGATGACCATGTCTGGGAAGGGGAAGCAGATCGGGAATTGGATGTGTGCTTGCCGTGGTATCCGAGGGATGATAAGCTGCTGGAACGCTCACGCTGGGACAATGAGCGAGAGAGGCCCTCGATCATGGTAGTACTGCAGGAGGTGTTCAGACCTCGTGTGGTACTCAGCGAAGAAGGGAGGATAACGAAAGCGGCAAAGGGGGGACAGAGGGTCGCGGAGATATCTGAGTCTGAAATAAATGGAAGCAAAAGAGGAAAAGCGGAGCCAAACCCGAAAAAGAATATTTGGCTGATCGGGGATCAACAGAGGAACGCATCCCTAAGGCACAGCGGCATTGGTGACGACCGCAAACTGCCGGGGGCTTCTGGGTGCAGGCCAAACCGTTTGGGACTGGGGGCGACGAGGAGGTGGTGGAGGGATGGATCGACACAGGAAGAGGCAGCATGCAGCGATCAGCTGTGTCTGTGGTCCGGAGGGGGCGGCGTGGGGGGTGGTGGATGCGTCGGGCGGGTTCCACGGCAGAAGGTGATTGCCTGGCTTTTCAAGGGTGTGGTTCTCGAGTTCGTCGAGATTTGATTTGAGATTTGTTGGAAGAAGTAGTGGGAGCGACAAGGTTTGCCACCAGGGTCGCGTTGAGGACATGTCGGCTGATTTGACAAGGCGAATAATTCGGAATCCGAGGCAGTGGATTCTTTTCGGACTAGCCAAGACAGAGCGTCCGTCCGGGCGTCTCATCTCGCTGCAGTGCGCCATACCGAACTATAATAACTCTCCCTCCTTTTTTTTTTTTTCAACCCCGACCTCTTCCTCTCCCCCCAAGTTACGTGATAACGTTACATGTCCTCGATGGCTCACGCCGCTGCTGAACCCGTCTCGTCACAACAGCCTGATCGACCAGAGCGCAGCCGTAATGCCAAAGCCCAAGCTCGCCATCGTGCAAAGCGAAAAGCCTACATCGAGCAGGTATGTCCTCACCGTCGCGGAGACTTTGAAGCTCCGCGCCCGCAAACGCGACCCCAACGCGTCTCATGCCCGCCTCCGCAGCTCGAGCAGACCGTCACAAAGCTCCAGACCGCACTCGGCTTCACCCCCGACCAGGTAGCCGCCCTCCCGCCTCCCCTCGTCAAGATTCGTGAGCTCGAGCAGGAGAACACTCGCCTGCAAAAAGAAAACGAGGAAATGAGACGTCTCCTCGGCGAGTCGGATCACAGACATCTCTCCGACTACAGGAGGCATTCCCTCCACTCCTTCCACGACTCTCGCAGCTGTGACCGCGACTTCAAGAAACGAAAAATGGACGATCTCTACATTGTGAGCCTCATCCTTGCTTATTCTCCCCCGCAAACTCACTCGCGTGCTCCAGGGTCCCGACGCATCCCACCCCGACACGCTCCCCCGGCCCCCGCCACTAACGATCCCCCAGCCGCTGTCCCACCACCAATACAGCAACATCCAATCCCACAACTCGTCCTCCGCCCACGGTGTCTCGAGTAACGGCTCCTCCTTGTTCAACCTTCATGCCCCCGCCTTCCACCAATTACCCAACACCCCCTCCGGCTCTAGCTCAACATCCAGTCCTCCATTTTCGGCGAGTATCATTCCTGTATTTCCCACCTCTTTGTGAGGCTACGAATGTATAATGACCATGTTGTCTTCCGCCCACCAGCAGCCCGCCCAAATGAATCACTCGTCGCATTCACCCGCGAACAGTCGTCCCAGCTCATTATCACATACCACTCTTACCAACAATTATCACGCCAATCACTACGGCTCCGTCAAAGTCGAGGACGATCATTATGGCGTAAGCATACGCAATCTCTCGTATTATTATCCCCCTCATCTTTCAATTTCCAGTCTTCAAACCAACACCACCACCACAACGGGCAGTCGAATCACTACCACACAACCCTACCACCGTTTGCACACACTGTCTCCGACGCAGCCGACATGGACAGCTGGCATGCACACACTTATTCGGCCGAGCGGGGTGGACAGGTGCACCGCTAAAACATCATGCCCAAATCCGTCTGTTCTTCATTCTCTGTAGAATATACCCCATTTATTGCTATCGTCGCACCTCGACCAGCTTGTCATTGCATCCCATGTTCTTTTCGCCGCACCATAGATTCATCCACATTTTACTAATACTTATTTTCTGCACCGTACAGCTTTATTCAGGCATTCTAGTGGATATGTGCATGCATGTATAATAACTCGTAGCTCTCCTAATGTAAATACGCAGCTTGTTGGCAAGAGTGGTGTCGGATCGAGCGCTGTCATGATCGAGAATGTAACCGCGTTGTGGTGACAGCTGTTAGTCATTTTGATGGCCTTTGAGTAAGACTGTCAATTTACCTCGATTTGTGGGGATCTGACACTGTTACGTATTTATGTTGTATATTCCCCGAATTTCTCAGACTCATCTCGTCCGGCGCCATCGTTGTATATCACGCCGACTGACCCTTCCGGAAAAAATGCTCTTCATCGAATGGACGTTGGCACGGGCGGCATTTTTATGCCAATATGGCCGCGACTGTTGCCGAATAGCAGCGAAGCACGCTAGTCCATGCGAGGATCGATCGATCGATCCTTCTGATGGAAACCGTCGCATTCCCAGCCTTCCATGATCCATCATCACCGTCTTTTGATCTCTCCGCACCAAGTGTCTAGCAATGTTCCTTCCCTTTTTTTCTCTCAACCAGATCCGGGATGGAAATGGAAGTGTTGGCCACTGTGCCGCGCCATCGATATCCAGTCGAGTGGAACGGGCCACCTACTTGCCTCGACTCCGGTCGTTCGGACGGCGCGTCGTTTCAGCCCAGCCACCCAGTATATTTTCACTGACACAGAGTTCAGAGGTCAGTCGTGATTTCCGTTGCAATCGTGATGCAGCGGCCATGGTGGAGTAGTCACCCTGCTGACCTGTGGATGCGATGTCAAAATGGCTCCAACGAGGCACAGCACGGTCCGTGCCACTGCCGAATGTCAATGTCACTTCGGTCCAGCACAGGTTCCGGGGCCGGATTCCTTTGCGCAGCTGAACCCCGGGTCCGCGCGTGAAACAGCGTTTGTTGTCCAAAGCGGGTCAACAACGTGCCACCCCCGTCCACAGTCGCGATCCACACGGATCCCTCGTGGCCGACAATACGCCACTCCGCTGTGGACCGTCGTGTGTCGGACCACCCACAGGACCTACATAACCTAGTCATGTTATCCATCTCGCCAAGATCACTCCCATTCATTCCTTTTACTTTTCCATTCCCATCTCCCTATGCCTGCAGCCGAGTCCGTGCGTCCAG
>JBBPQN010001107.1:0-10435 GCA_038092575.1 Boletus subluridellus
CAAAACACCGTGTTCCACCTAGGCGTGACAGCCTACCCTAGAATGGTGCAGCCGGTGTCTCGGCTAGGCAACGCTAACATTCTGTGGCGTCGGCTAATTGAACAGGTCGGTTTGCTGATGTGTTCAAGATATTAGCACTGTGCTCACACAGAATAAGATCTTACTTGCCGAGCACTCTTAAGCTTGCGAGGGTTCCATTTCTTTCCCTCACCGGCAGGCTTGCTAGCACTGGGTTCTGCGCCAGGGGTCTCTTCTGAGTCGTCAAGTTTGTCGGCTAATTTGGCCGATGTTGACCCGCCTACTAGTGGATTGCCCGGGCTTGCATTGACCACCTTCCGCGTTAGAACAACCTTGCTGTGTGACAAACAGAACCTCAGTAACGTTAAATCAAAACAGTGAAAATCAGCACAGCGGGTTTTTTATCTCCGGGATGGCCGCCGTGAGAACAGGACCAATGTTCTTGTTGGTCGCATTGATTGCCTGGCTTTAAGAGCGTTGATTTGACAGCACCTAATGCCTTGCTGTGCGAGGTTGGAGAATGGGTCTGATGGTTGGCGGATTTCTTGGCTGAGGTTGCCGATTGTACGCTCCATGGTCCATTGGGATGAGCATATTGGCGCGCCCACTCGGACTGCTTCAGTGGCGAGATGTGTGCATAGGTGGACACAGGGGCAAACAAAATGAATGCGAGAAACCTTGCGCTGGTAGTAGATTCCTTCGAATTCCAGCTCCCAATCGGCAAAGAGTTCCTGGGCACGAATGATATCTTCTGATGTGATGTTGTATTGGGACATGATGCGGAGTGCCATGACAAACTTGCAGAAGTTGCACCAATACTTCTTGGGGAGGACGTTGTAAAGTAGCGCGGGGCAAAGGGAATAGAGCCAAGTGATGTACTCCATGGCTTTGTACCATGAATTGATTTTCTCAGCTGGATTGTGGGGAGCGATGTCAAACGAGCCTGGGAGATGAGGCTTACAATTGGCGACAGCGCGGCCGTGCTGAATCCATGTCTCTCCAACGAGGACCATCCAATCCCACGTGTTTTTGTTGTCATGACGGTCACAATCTATCTCACCTCACCACAAGTCTGTGAACAGGGCCACCATATTTGCACCAGCTAAGTGCATAATTTCGGATGAAAAGCACTCTGGGATGCCCAGAATGTGATTGGGTTGAAGTCCTAGGAGAAAGCTTGGGCCAACGATCCCCGTCTCCAGACGACGCCTTTTGTATTGACTTTGATTGGGAGCAGCCATAAGGATCTTCAGTCTCTCAACATAGTCGCATGAAGTGCTTGGGGCAATCTCATATGGGCTGATATCGGGGTGAAGACAGCCGTTAACATGGTAGTCATCGGGTAGGAGGAGGACAGGATAGTATTGAGAGCCTTGCAGTTTGCGACGTCCCTGGATGGGGCAAAACATACGGCAACCTTGTTTGCCAGAGTGGCCTACAAGGTTACTCATACAAATGAGCCCTGGACCGTCTGCACAACCAAGAAGGAAAAATAGGTTGGAGGTAAAGGTTTCGTCAACAGACGCATCCCAGATTGTGAGTCCCTCGTGTTGAATCGCAGAGACATGATGGAACCCTGGAAAGAGGAAGGATTTGATAAACTTCGGTTTGTTTGGTCCGGGGATGATGGCACCTGGGAGAACGTTTTGTTTCTTGTATCGTTCATCAGGTGAGTGCCTGAGAATAATCCAAATATAGATCCAGCAATCGGAGATCTTGCTCTCGTACAATTGTGCCCCATCTATGGATAAGATCAAGAGCATGTCCTTTGGGCGAATCTTCCCATTGCGCAGAGCCTCAAGGTAGGCACTCCCTGTTAGGATGTCATTGTACACAGTCACCAGACCTCCATTGCGGTTGAGCTCATCGGCAATCTCCTGTGTACGCTTTTCCACGTAGCGCATTTTCTCGGCGGTATCGCAGTTGCGAAAGAGTGCCTGCAATTGTGGAGCGAGAGGAATAGTGTTGAAAACAGCACGAGCGACTTTGACTCACCCATTTGACCGGCAAAGTTTGATCTGATCAAAACGAAACTCGCCACATGTTGGGCAAGTCTCGTGGTCAGAGAATGGTCCCACATAGGCGAGACAAGAGTTTGTGCACATGTCGTGACTGACCGCCTTGATGCCAGTGATGTCTGCAAGCGCAGTCTTTGCCCAGTAAAAGGATGGGATGTCTGATCCGGGAAAACATTTTTGGATAGCTTGACGAATCCTGTCGTAAGTTTCCTGCGAGGAATGTTCGAGCGCGATGAAAATGGTAAGCGCCAGCTCAAGGAGGGGATCTTGGATTTCAGGAGTAGACTGTGGGGGATTGCGGATTTGGTGGATGGTTTCGGGAGTAAGTCCAGATCCAACATCATCAAGTGAGGCAGCGCACACACTTTGTATGAACGAAAGGTCGCGCCGAAGGAATTCAAGGTGTGTGTGACTTGCAAGTTCATCGAGATCAAGGTCGATTAGGCTGCGATCACAGCGTGGTAACAGCGGGAGTGGGGGTGGGGGTGGTGGCAAAGGGGGTGGCAGGGGTGGTGGAGTTGGAGGAGGATCGTATTGATCAGAATTATTGGGTGGATCATGAGCCCCTTGTGACTCAGAGTCCAAGTCATTGCCAGTGGGTAACTCAACGTCAGACTTCTGATAGTATTAATATGTATCTTAGTGCGTGCAAAGAAAAGTTAACCGAACAACATACCTGGTTTTCATCGATACGATTACGAGCCCCTTGTGACTCGGAGTCCAAGTCATTGCCAGTGGGTAACTCAACGTCGGACTCCTGATAGTATTAATATGTATCTTAGTGCGTGCAAAGAAAAGTTAACCGAACAACATACCTGATTTTCATCGATATGGCGGCGTTGTGATGGCCTTCCAGTGCTGGTATTAGCATCATCCTCTTGAGGGCGACTGGAAGGTTGTGCTATCCCCAATGCTGCATGGAATGCATCTGATAGGTGAGCATTTTTAATGGCGTCCTTCTCATCAAGTGCTCCCTCTTGCAGATGGCGGTAGAAGGTGCATTGAGAGACTTGTGTGCGGCAGCCTTTGCAGTATTTGCAACAGATGCACCATCTGGGGGCAAGGTCAGGCATCCTAGAGGCTAGAGTATATGTGTAACTGGGACTAGAGAGTTGTGTTTGGATATCATGCGAGTAGGTCATTGGGAGATTATCTGGGTTGATGAGCGTGATGCTAAATAACGAACGAAGGCATGTTTGCAATGAGATTGATTTGAGTAAGCAATGGGTACATTTTGGTACATAATGGTAGACCTTATTGTGGGAATATATATATGACACTATCGTGGAGGATTTCGCAATGTCCGTTTTTCACTGGGCATCACCACTTGGATGCAATGCGACTACACCATGGACGGACTTCACTGCGCACACGCTGCTACACGGACACCATACATTCGTTTATAGAAGACCCTTGAGAGGTATTTTCTTTTCTATTATTATTTAGATCCTTTCACTACAGTAGATCCCCTTCCGTTTGAGGGGGAGTGTTGGAGTTTACAAACGTGAGAATAGCTTACATAAGCTACACTAGTATTTTTGATTGTAGTACCTTGTTACACCTCAGCTGGTTTCCCAACCACTGAGGTGAGTACACTATTATTAGAGCTACCTATTATTAGTACTAACTACCTACAGTACTTAGATATTCAATAGGTAAGCTCAGCTGGTTTCCCAACCACTGAGTACTTAGATATTCAATAGGTTATGAGCCCTGTCAGTGACCCAGGAACCAGACTCACCAGACTCGGAATCCCACCATGGCCACTCGCAAGAATATTGAAGTTATCAAGCTTCGAACAGACGGACGGAATTGGTTAGCATGGCGCGCGATGGTCCAGCAGCTTGTGGAAAAGCAGCGACTGGCTGAATACC
Organism: Boletus subluridellus; assembly: GCA_038092575.1. NCBI lineage: Eukaryota > Fungi > Basidiomycota > Agaricomycetes > Boletales > Boletaceae > Boletus > Boletus subluridellus. The sequence goes on from JBBPQN010001107.1 coordinate 3,911, forward strand.
TCACGGGAACCCCACCAATCCCATTTCATGACTATAAGGACTCACTCATGCAACGAATGATCTCGTGCACACTCCTGAAATCGGTTTCAATTCATCTTCAACACTACGAGACAGCGTGGGAATACATCGACTACCTAATGGAGCGATTCGACAGCGCATGCGAGTACGAAGAGGTCTGGAACAGGTCAGGAAGTCAGACAGGTCACTTACCGAGTAACAGAACGCATCGCGGACATGGATGCACCACCACAGGCCAGGGAAGAGTCAAAACAAGGCCCGAAAAGGGCGAGAAGGGTAAAATGTCACGCAAGAGTTGGCGAGCAGAAAGCCGCAGCACAGCGTCCGAACAAAGAAGTCGTGGAGCACAGGCCTGACGGTATACTCGCAATCCCGGCAAGCAGCCCAGAACACGGAACAGCAAGTCAGGAGGTCGCCGACAAGGCCACTGACACCCCGAACCCAAATGCAACGAGTGCCAGGCCAGCAGAGCCAGTGGGCAGGTCGCGCGAAGCCCCAGACGACGAGATGGGCACCACGCACGCAGTATGGATGCCGCACGTCAGGAGATCGTGCGGAGAGGACCAAGAGGCAGTGGGTGACAACGTCATGGGTAGGGAGGTCGACGAGACAACTCGAACGGCCACAGACGACAAAGACAGTCGAGCAGAGATGTCCACGGACGAGACTGCTGCGACGAGCACAGCAACAGCATCCGCAGACGCAAACGCACCAAGTGAGCCCAGCACATCGCTCATGGGGGAGCGAGATGGTCAGATGATGACCGACGAGGCTGGAGCAGATGAAGCCAAGGTCGTTAGGGACCAAGGCGAGGAACCAACAAGGACCAACACAAGCACACGAAGCGCGTCATGCAACCATGACCAACTGGAGCGAAGACCATTGGAGAACCCTGGGGACACGACGGACGATGGCTCGCATCATCCAGACGAGCCCACAGAACCCCCTGATGAGCCTAAGGGCACGCTGGAACGAGAGGGTGAGGTGAGGGCCGAGACGGGCGAGTTGAGTGTTGAGAGGGGGTCAAGGGACAGTGCAGAGGTAATGGGCGACGACGGCAACGAGATGCGTCGACCTGGAAAGCCTACCAAACCCCCAGACGAGGTGGAGACCACGCACAGATGAAATGGTGAGGTGCGAGTCGAAACCAGCACCATACAAGTCGACCCAGGTGGCGAAACCGTCAACGGACGAAATGGAGACGTCGCGCACGAAAGCGCTGATGCAACAGACCACGAGGAGGTCGGAGACGAGCGCCAAAATGTGCAGGTCGATGGGGAGAACACCAGGACGCAACAAAACGTGCTGATCAAGGGGGAGAGAAAGTCATCGAGGAGGTGGCACGGGTGATCGACGCCGAGAGCTGAAGGCAATCAGCGCACCTCAACGGACAACAAGAACTCACCTAGATGACCCCCACCACATCCACCACCACCTACTAACCCATACGAATGACCCGTACGAGAGAATGAGCCCCCGAGCGTCAAGCTCGAGGGGGAGTGGATACAAGTTGCAAGCTGCGACGCCGGACCTACCAGCGACAAAACGGTTGCGTCGGGAGCACCTAATGGTGATGAGGACCCGAGGAACAGGCCGAAGAAGCTATGGAACGCGTCAGGACACGTCCGAGAACGTTTGGAGCAAGGGGAGGATGAGAACTCACCTAGGAGGTCTCCAGATGAGCCGAGCGAGCCGGACAGCGAAACGCTGGCACCAGGCGACTCCCACAGCTGCCAGGGACGTCCAGAAGGCGCTAGGAAGCAGCGCATAGGCGATACGAAGTCGCCGAATTGAGATATTAGGCCAGGAGGCGATATAGGCGACCAGGCCGAAATGGGAGGCGTCAAGGCCGAAGCGCTGCGCCAAACCATTGCAGATGAGGTCGGAAGGGAGTGGAGACGTCCTAGAGGCGTTAGGAACCGGCGCGTCGACGAGACGAAGTCGTCGTGTCAAGATAGATGGCCAGGAGGTCAATTGGGCGAGGAGGACGAAACGCGAGGCGTCGAGGCCAAAGCGCTGCGCCGAAATGATGCGGAAGGCGTCCAATACGATGGGAGAGGCTGTGGCAAGGCTGGCACAACGAGCGGCGCACGTCACGACTCGAAACGAGTCGGAACGAAGACGCTAGCTACATACAAGGCGAGTCAGCAAGAACGGTACAAGCGCACAACGGACAACGTACCTGGGCCACCCAGACCACCTAGGAACCTCTACAGACGTCCTATCGAGCCCGTAAACCCACTGCACCGACGAGGAAAGCTCAAATCGCGAGCTAAAAGAGTTAGTTGACCCAAGAGAAGAAAATGCACATACTGAGCCGAACGGTCATACCAAGGCCGAATCGGGCGAATTGGAGCCGCCGGATACGTTGTACATGGCCTATAGAAGTCGATGGAGTGTTTCCGAGGCGCGATACACAGGGCCGATGGCACTAGAGTCGATCGAAGGCAACCGCACGAGCAGAGATAGGACCAGCGCCACATGCGACTCGCAACTTGCCTTATTTGGGCATACCGCTCGGACGCAACGCGACTACACCACGGATGGACTTCACTGTGCACACGCTGCTACACGGACACCATATATTCATTTATAGAAGACCCTTGTTGTGAGAGGTCTCGAACAAACACTGACGGGGACTCGACAAGGCTACACCAAACACTAAAGAGTAAAGAGCAGAGGAGAAGAAGAGATGAGGCGAGGCTAGTCTTCCTTAATTCAGCCGCAAGGACGTAGGTCGCAGCGAACAAATGGATTAGACTGGGGAGTCCAGTCGAGTACAGCTACTTTATATATGTTACAGGAATGCGCACGGACCATAGGGTCCTTGGGAATGGCTACTAAATATAGATAGATGAAAGAAGTGTTCGTGAGAGAAGAAGAATGATGGTGAGAGAAATAAAGTGGAAATTAATAAGGCGTGTGTGCAGCGTGTTTGTCTAGACCATAGGTCACGTGCTGTTTCCCACGGTCACGTGCACATCACGTGACTTCGAAGTCTGAAAGTTGTAAAGTAGTGCGCGAATGCGCTAAGTTAAAAAATGTTTGAAAATATGGTATATCATAACACTACTCCCTCTTTAAGACTCGAATTCCAGGCGAGTCCCGTGATAATTAGTTTCGGTGAAGTTTTCGTAACGAGTGAAAAGTGAAGAGAAATCTCCAATGGTGAGGCCACGAAGTTTCCGAGGAGCCGAGGGGTTCTTTTTGTGGAAATCGGCAACTGCCTGAGGGGCGGTGTTAATAATGTCGCCAGATTCCCATGTCCTATCGGATTCGTCATAGCCTTTCCAATGTACGAGATATTGAAGCTGGTGGCCTTTGAGACGTGATGCCGCAATGTAGTCAATTTCGAATTGCTCTACTCCTTCTTCATCAACTTCAATTGCGTCAGGGCGTGAAACTGGTTGACCCGGGAGGGTTGCCCTATAAGGTTTGACACGTGAGATGTTGACGGTAGGATGAATGCAAATAGAGTTGGGCAATTTGAGTTTAACGGCGTTCGGGAGAACCTCAAGGATTTCGTAAGGACCAATCCATTTTTGTGTGAGTTTCTTTGCCGTATAAGGAAGCTTCAAATGTTCGGCTGAAAGCCAAACCTGTTGTCCTTTCTCGTAATCTGGAGCTTCGGAGCGTTTAGACTCCGACTGCTTCTTCATTCTTTCTCGTGCTTCCTCCAATGTGTCTTCTACTTCTTTATGACTTTTTCCCATCTCCATGCCGAATTCTCTTCCCATGCCTTTAGCCTTTCCTTCAAAGCCCATGCGAGGGGCGTAATTACATGTGATATTGAAAGGAATAGTGCCTGTGGCGGTGGTGAGGGAATTATTGTGATGGAATTGAGCGACTTTGAGCCAATCGGCCCATTCGGTCTGTCGCTTTGCTACGTAGGAGCGGAGATACTGTTCAAGTTCTCTATTGATACGCTCTGTTTGTCCATTAGTTTGGGGGTGATAGGCGGTGGAGATTTTTTGGGAAATAGAGAGAAGATTACATAATTCGGAAGTAAAGTCCGAAACGAACTGGGGACCTCGATCGGAAACGATCGTAGAAGGAAGTCCGTGAATACACCAAATATTGTCTCTAAAGATAACGGCTAAGTCCTTTGATGAAATGGTATCGTAAGTGGGAATAAAAACGACTTCTTTGGAAAATTGATCAACGAGGACGCAAATAGCAGTATGACCGTGGGAAGCGGGTAAACCTGTAATGAAGTCAACAGATAGATCTTCCCATGGTCGTTTTGAGGCGGGTAAAGGAAGAAGTTTTCCTGCCGGTGCCTTTGATTTTCCCTTTGTTTGGGCGCACACTTGGCAGCTATCTACATAATTTTTAATGTCTTTTGTGATGCCGGGCCACGAGAAATGACGAGTAAGGAGATGAGAAGTACGAGCTTGTCCGGAATGTCCACCAATAGGAGAGTCATGACAAATAGTGAGAAGTTCTGTACGTAAAGGTTCGGGAACAAAGACTTTGTTTTTGTTGTTTTTGAAAATATTGTTATCGTAATCGTAAGTATATTCGTTAAAGGATTCTTCCCGTATTTTTTCTGATTCTTTTATGATTTTTTCGTAAAATGAAGATGAAAGTTCGACATTGTTAATGAAAAGAGAAGGAGGTAAAACGGTAATGTTCTGGTTGTGATCTGTGACAGCATCACCATGGTCTGGTCGGCGAGATAAAGCATCTGCACGGCCATTCGATGTACCAGGTTTATAAATAAAAACGTAATTGAACTCTTGTAGAAGTGCGTGCCATCGAGCTTGACGACCGGATAAGGTTTGGGGCTTTTTCCAATATTCGAGATTCTTGTGATCTGTCCAGATCTCGAAACCTTCCCTACCGATGAGGTAGTGTCGCCATTCTTCTAATGCCCTGATGACCGCTAGGAGTTCTTTATCGTATATGGGATAATTGCGCTCAGCGCTGTCGAAGGAGTGGGAAATGAAGGCGCAGGGTCTCCAGAGACCATCATCGCATTTAACCGAGAGCACTGCCCCTGTGGCGATATCCGAGGCATCCGTTTCCAGACGCATTTCTTTGTCTCGATCGGGATATGCCAACAAGGGTGATTCTTTAAATTTTGCTTTCAAAGAATCAAATGCAACTTGGTGCTTTGGTTCCCATTTGAATAGAACGTCCTTTTTGGTAAGATCGTTCAATGGGTGTGCGATGTCTGCGAAGCCTTCTATGAACCGTCGGTAATAATTACAGAGTCCGAGGAAGCCTTGCAATTGTTTGAGGCGTGTGGGAACCGGCCAATCCAATACCCCTGACACCTTCTTTTCCTGCATTTCTACTCCCTCTTTAGATACTACCATTCCTAAAAAGTCCACTTTGTCCTTCGAAAAGCTACATTTTTCTGGTTTTACGTAAAGATCGTTTTGGCGAAGACGGGAAAGCACCTCCTTTACTATTTCCTCGTGCTCTTCCTTAGTCTTGCCTTTGGTAAATATCATACAATCATCGATGTAAATAACGAGTACAGCATACATGTCATTAAATATGTCATTCATCATCTGTTGGAAAGTAGGGGGTGAGTTAGTCATCCCGAAATACATAACGGTAGGTTCATATGCGCCTATGGGAGTAACGAAGGCTCCCTTCCACTCGTCTCCTTCCTTAATTCTCACGTTGTTGTAGCCCCATCGAAGATCGAGGGCTGTGAACATGTCTGCGCCCTTAAGGCGATCAATCAACGTGGAAATAAGGGGAAGAGGATAGGCGTTCTTTATAGTGCCTTCATTTAAATATCGGTAGTCCATGACCAATCTCTTTTTTCCATCTTTTTTGGGTATAAAGAATACTGGTGCCGTTTGAGGAGACTTCGAGGGTCTAATATAACCCTTTTTGAGTTCTTTTCCGATGAACGTGCGTACTTCGTCCATTTCCGCATCCGATAACGGAATTACTCTACCCTTTTTGGGAGCGAAGTCTGTTTTCAGATCTATCACGTGATCCCAGGGTTTTCGTTCCGGCATTCTTTCGGATTCGTTCTTGGAAAATACGTCAAGGAAGTCGTGGTAGGTTTCGGGCACTTTCTCCTTGAGTCCTTCTTCTATACTACGGTTATAAATAAGTTTGATCGGTTCGTTAAAGGGTCCATCACCCATAATACGGCAGTAGGGTGTGCAACGAGGGAAAGAAATATTTTTAGTGACCCAATCTATGGTGGGATTATGCCGAGCCAGCCAGTCATATCCGACGATGAGGCGGTGAGTTCCTAGTTTGGAAACGTAGGCTTCCAGAACCTCGTAGTGGTCAGCAATCCCAATAATTAAAGTGACAGCGTGGGTTACTTGGCCTATTGCTCCGTTAGAGCCGTCAGCATTTTTTACCGAAATAGGGTTAGCGATTTTATAAGTAGGGATACCATGAGAGAGAACATAGTTCTTGTCAATAAAAGTGTGAGATGCGCCTGAATCTAGAAGGGACTTAAACGATCGAGATCGCCAACTTCCATCTTCATAATTCAGTACACGTGTCTCAAGTGACATTTCGCCACCG
>JBBPQN010001108.1:0-10431 GCA_038092575.1 Boletus subluridellus
CAGTTGGTATGGGGGTGGCAGGACGAGCGGCAATGGGGGTCATGTTGTCACTGGGGGAGGGGAGTCTATCTGCTCCTCTGGGTTCGGAGAGGGTTCCGACGTCAACTCGGCTTCTAAGCTCGAGATGAGGTTGTCGATCGCCAGTGCTTCGGCTGACCGCGGTGGAAGTGGAGGATGCGGAGGAGTCAGGTGCTCCATTAAAGAGCTCAGCGTCGGCAGGAAGGGGGTCATTGTTAAAATACGCCTGTCTTTCTTCTTCCGGAAGGGAAAAGAGGACAGGGTGAAGGAACGACGAGACGGTGGGGAGGGGGAGGATGGAGATACAGTAATTGAGTCTCTCAATGTACAGAGCGTCGAGGGTGGCATTCCTGATCTCGAGTACGGCTTGTTAGATGGCCGCGAGTGGCGAGACATTGGATGTCTGCCCGGCGTAGGAGTGTTCAACCCCTCCAAGGGTACTTGCCGTGTCCCAGGCGGCCCAGGGGAGAAGGGATTGAATGGTGGTATAATGTCTGTAGAGACAGGTGAGGTGGATGAGCGTGTCGTTGCATGAGAAGAGTGGTAATCTCTCAAGCGAGACAGTTGCTTCTTGGTTCTTGAGAAGTGCGACATAGACGAGACGGTGGGACGAAGGGTTGAGGCGGTTGAGGCGTGTGGAGAGAGGAACAGAAGGGAGAAAAGGGAACATCATAGAGGTTGTGGAAGAAGAGGGATTCAAAGTCCGTTCCTCTTTTTATACTCCTCTAGGATTTTCTTGGCGTTTCCTAAATTGCTCAGAGGTTCCCACATTTGTTCTGAGGCAGGATAGCCTTTCCACTGCACCTGGTACTGCCTTCTACCCGAGTTTCCCCGATGAGCAATGATCGCTTCTATTTCATATTCTTCTTCCGTTCCGATTAGTTCCGGAGGAGGTCAGGAGAAGTTGGGGCCATGTTCCATAGTCTCCCGATATGGAGTCAATAGGGAGGCATGGAATACATTGTGGATCTTCCATTGGGATGGGAGATCCAGTCTGTATGTGACGGGGGAGATTACATACTTTGGAGATGCGGAACGGTCCGGTTCTTCATGGGGCGAGTTTACGTGATGGTGTTTGGAGTCGGAGGTTTTTTGCCTCTAACCATACTTGATCTCCTTCCTTCCAGGGTTTGAATCGGGAGTGTCGCCGTTCTTTCATTCATAGTTGGGCGAGTTCGTGAGCTGCCTTTGCCTCTACTTGGGGGAACTCCAGGGATTCCAGGCGAGATTCGAGGGAGGGGATGAAGGTTTTCCCGAGGGAGGGGTATGCTCGTGGTTCGTACCCATGGAGGAGGAAGAAAGGGGATTTCCCGGTGACGGAATGGACTGCTGAGTTATGGGCGAACTCAGCCATGGGAAGGAGTTCCACCCATTTGTGGGGGGCATTGGTGCAGAAGATGCGCAGGAAGGTCTCTAACTCTTGATTATACTGTTCGGTTTCACCGTTGGTCTGTGGGTGGTAGGCGGTGGAGAGAGAGACGTCATATTCCAACAGTCGTGCCAGCTCTTGCGCGAAGGCTGATGCGAACTGTGGCCCACGATCAGATACCAATTTGTTGTGGAGGCCGAAGCGTCAGAAGACATGGGTGAAAAACAATTGGGCTATTCCCTCGGCGTCCACTGTTTTTGTGCAAGGGGCAACAATTACCCCCTTACTAAGCCCATGGTCGACCACGACCATGATTGAATCAAAGCCCGAGGTCGGGGGAAGATCGGTGATAAGATCGACCGAAAGATGGGCAAAGGGGCGGGAGGTGGCTACAGGCAGGGGAACCAAGGGGGGAACTGTGGGATGAGTGATGACTTTGTTGGACTGGCAGACGGTGCAGCCTGCAATGAAGCGGCGGATGTAAGAGGAGAGTCCCGGCCACCAATAATCCCGGCTGAGTAGAGCGACGGTGCGAAGGTGTCCCCCATGGCCACCAGCGGAGGAATCGTGGGCAGCCGAAGTGAGGTCCCGACGAGCTTCGGCGGGTACATAGAGACGGTTTTTGTAATAGAGTTTACCATCCATATAAGCCCAGTCGTTAGTCACAGAGCGGCCGAAGAGGGGGGTCTCCGCCTCCATTGCGGCTAGGGCGTCCAAGACCAAGGGGTCGGAGGTCAAGGAGGCTTGGATTTTATCGGCTAGTGCGACATTGATTGCGCACACAAAGGCATGGGACAGGAGAAGTTGGACGTCAGTGTTATCGTCCGATGTGTCCACATCGTCTCTTCAAGAGAGAGCGTCCGCTGGGGCCATCTGTGTTCCCGGAAGGGCCGTAAATTCCAGGTCAAAATCTTGGAGGAAGAGGAGCCAGTGAGCTTGTCTCCTGGACAGCTTCCTTGGTTGTTTGAAGTATGTGAGGTTCTTATGGTCAGTAAGAACCGTCACGGAAAAGGGGGAACCCAAGAGGTATTGGCACCAGTCCTCAAGTCCATGAATGACTGCGAGGAGTTCCTGATCAAAAATGTCGTAGTTTCTCTTGGCGGGAGAGAAAGTCTGGGAGAGATATCCACATGGTTGCATATCTCCGTTATCGTTCTTTTGCATCAAGACAGCCCCAGAGGCTGTGAGAGAGGCATCCGTCATGATGGTGAAAGGGCGTGTAGTATCTGGGAAGGCCAGGACTGGCCATCTGGTGAATGCGTCCTGCAAGGCGAGGAAAGCGTCCTCTTGACTAGGTCCCCAAGTCCACTCACATCCCTTCTTGGTGAGGTCAAGGAGGGGGCATGCGAGGTCAGAGAATGAAGGGATAAACTTCTGATAGAAGTTGCAAAAACCTAGAAAAGACCTGATTTCTCGTACGGAGGACGGGCGAGGCCATTCGTTGATGGCCCAGAGTTTAGTGGGATCCATGCGTACCCCGGTTTGATTGAGGACTAGGCTGAGGTAGTCCACGGATGACGCCCCAAAAGTACACTTTTCAAGCTTCAAGAACATTTCGTGTTCTTTGAAGCGTTGAAGGACTTTCTTGGTCCGTTCTTCATGGAGGGCGGGATCGGCAGAGTGGATGAGGAGGTCGTCCATGTAAATGATCAACCATCCTTCTGCGATGTAGTCGCCAAAAAGATCATCCATGAAGGCTTGGAAGGTAGCTGGCGAGTTGCACATCCCGAAAAACATCACAGTTGGTTCGTATAACCCAAATGGTGTCATGAACGCCACTTTCCATCTATCTTCGGGTTTGATGAGGATGTTGTTATATCCCCATTGCACGTCGAATTTGGTGAAGATAGAGGATCCCCGCACCTTGTCTACGAGGTCGGAGATCAGGGGAAGTGGATAGGCGTTCTTGATCGTGTGGCTATTCAGATATTGATAGTCCTGGCAAGGGCATAATTTCCCATCCTTCTTTTGTACGAAGAAGAAAGGGGACGCTTGTGGGGATTTGGAGGGGACGATCTTTCCTGATGCCAGATGTTCGTCGATGAACTCCTTGCACGCCTTCTGTTCGGGGGGAGCCAATGGGTAGGTTTTGGCTCTTCGAGGAACGAACGAGTCCTTAAGCTCGATAGCGTGGTCATAGGGCCTGCTGGGAGGTAATTGGGTACCGGTCTTGTCTCGGAAGACGTCTTGGTACTCCTGATACTCCGGTGGAAGGGCCGTCATAGCGGGTCCTTCTTTCTGTGCTAACTGGGTAGACAACGTGGTTTTCTGTATGATATGGTCCGGGACATGTGAATTGTATTGCGTGTTGATTATACAGGCTCAGTGTATTGGGTTTTGATATCGATAGAAAGAGGACCGCAGGTCTTTCTCGATATTTGTGTTGTCGTCCGCGTGGAGATATTTCAGCAGATATCTTTGCGACAACGCTTCTGGCGAGTCCATTGACCGGTATTTGTATCGAGCAGGAGAGATTGTTACTTTTCCGCTAGCCCAGTCAATAGTGGGATTGACTGCCCATAACCAGGGTAGTCCTAAGATGAGATCATCCTTTCCGCAGTTTAGGATGAGTAGTCGTCTCTGTTCCAGTACTCTGTCCATGTTGAGTACCACAGATGCACTGTGCGTAATATCGCCCGATTGGTTGGTGGATCCATCGACATTCCAGGCTTTGATAGAGCGAGGGAGAGAGGCAAGGGGAATTTTACTTTCTTCGGCAAACCTTCTGGACAGGAAACATCCTGTCGCTCCACTGTCGATGAGGGCGTTTAGGCCAACGATTTTTGTTGCACGAGTATTTTGGATCTTGATAGGGATTCGAATAGAATTACTGTGAGATCCTGAAATAAATACAGGTGCAATCGTTGTGGAGGGTAATGACGTTGGTCCATTCCCTCCTCCTAAAAATGCGAAGTAGAAGGTTCCATGAGGGAGCCTGTTTCCAATACATTCACCTCCTCCTCTCCTCATTCCTCGTTGGGGAGGGTCTCTCCTTTCTCATCTCTGGTGGGGTCAAAGGCTGCTTTGAGGGTACGAAGGATTTCGTCTTTGTCCAAGCGGGTTCTCAGGGAGTTGACATAGGCGTCTATTGGATCTCCTCCCGTATTATTTGTGACTGCTTGGGTTTGGACGTTCCTAAGTGGTCCTTTGGGTCGAGGATGTTTTCTGGTAGAACATCCCTCCTTCTTACAGATGAAGCAGTGTTTTTCTCGTATGAGACGAGCTCTCTCTACTGGAGAGAGAGTGAGACGATCCACATCCATGGCGTTGGGGTCGTGCCGAGCCCTTCCTGTTGCTCGTCCTAGTGGGATTTGAGGGATTCGATCCATATCCCTTATTCTGGCTAGTCCGCTCTCAATCTCTGCGGCTTTGTTATAGATGTCCTCAATTTTGTCCGCAGTTTTGAGAACGCCGGAGAGTGTGAGATTGGTTGCGATTTCTCGATCTACCCCTCACAGGAACCATTCCTGGAGAGCGCTTCTTTCCTTTATCCTGGCTTGGGTGGCGAGCACGACGAAGGTGGCTAGGTATTTCTCGAAGCTTCCCTCCTTTCGAGTGTCTTGTTGGAGGGAGGCGAGTTCTACTCTAGCGTGGGATGCGGCATCGTATGGGGAGAAAGTGAGGGTGAAGGCCTCTCTGATGTGGGCGTAGTCCTTATCAGCAGCAGGGATAGTGGTGTCGGCAAGCTTGATCAATCAAGCTTCGGCGAAGGCTTTGCCCCTTCCAGTGGGCATACGGTTTAGCAAAATGACCCCTTTGGCTCTGTCCGTGAGGTCTGGATGGAGGGAGAAGTATCTGTCCGTCCCTAGGATCCATCGGTTGGCATCCTTCCCTTCTCCGGAGAAGTCTTCTGGAAGGGCTGCTTTCAAGTCTTTCCCCATGTCGTCGTCGGAGTCTTCTTTGTTGTCGTCTATAGGATAGTCTGGGTCTGGCTCAGGTGGTGGTGGAGGAGGAGGAAGAGATGCTCGATGGGCAGCTATATAGGCCTCTGCTTCTGCTCCGGTAAGGATGGTCCTTTCAATAGTTCCTTTCTCGGGGATGGCGGTGTGGGAGAGAGGAGTAGAGGGGTGTCCAGTTGATGAAGACTGGGACACAGCAGGTGATGTCCTACGAGGAGGGGGACCAGAGATGGAGGGAGTCCTAGACATTCCTGGGATTCTTCGTGGTTCTGCCGGTATGGCAGCAAAGGAAGAAGACTGTTGTGGAGGGGATATGCGACATTCCTCGTCGTCTTCGTGGTCTCCGGCAAGGAGTTGCGAAAGATTGATTTGCCTCGTGTTGACCGCTTGACTGCCTTAGTGGCAGGTATCTGGTTTAAGAGTCGTTGGGTATGGTAACACCAACGAGGTAGAAACTTTAACCTTTTGTTACGACCGCATAACAAGTGACACCAACGTGTGTCAAGTTCCTAGTGCCTAGCTTCCAATCAGCAGAAGGTTCTTAAGTATGCCTAGTCCCACCGTGACTAGCATTGAGTGTATACTCTTCTGAGGATGAAGAGTACAATGAGGAGAGGGATCTGAGACCAGTGGCGAGAGGATTGAGCCAGCTGGGAACCTAAGCACATGGTAGATTGTGTAGGTTAAAGTTAAAGAGTAAGTACAAGCGGAGCGTGAATATATATACTGCCTGAAGGCGTTTAGGGCAGGTGAGACTAAATAGGTAATAGGACTTTAGAGGAGGCACTATGGTGAAGATGAAGTAAGAAACACGTTGCGTATAATAAGCACGTGACGGAATGGGGCAGTGTCCTCGGGGAAAGCAGGATCGGGAGGAATTGGAAAGGAAATATGAAATACGGGAGGGAACGGAATGGAACTAGAAGAAGGCTGTGCCTTCGGAAGATGTTGGGATGGGTTGGAAGTCCACGAAGGCTTCGTCGGATAACTCGTACTCCTGGAGAGACATGATGATGTCGTCCCATAGGCATGACTCCGGGTAGTCCAGCAACAAGGATGAAGGGGAAAATAAAGGGGGGGTGTCCCTACTTGTAACAGCAACCTTGTCTCAGAATTACATTTACACCTTGAAGGACAAGAAGCAAGGCTTCATTCAGTGGCATTACTAAACACTGCACTAAACCAAAAAATAGAAGAGCTGGAGGCACAAGTGATAGCACTCCCAGCACAAGGAACTTCTGGTTAAAGGCATGCACCTTTTGAATCAAAAATATCAAAGATCTTTGCAGACTCTGGGACCTATGATGGTACCAGAGGAAACAAGTTTGAAGAATGGTGGACTTGTATCCAGGCATGGCACAAGGTAAACCAACTTGCTCTCCTAGGACTTGCTGGGATTAGAGCTGTGCTCTCCTGCATGACAGGAGAAGAAGCAGGAGTGTTCACAAGGGTGCAACTAAACAAGATGCTTGCTGGAGACTATGATAGTTCCTGGGCAAGATTAAAGGCTCTTGTCAAGCAACACTTCAGGTCCAGCACTGAGAAAGATTGGAATTGCAAGGCTCTCTCCTCCCTTAAGCAAGGAGACCAAACAATGGATATGTTTCTCATGAAATTCAAAACATATCAAACTTAGTGGAGTATAATGATGGGAGACTCATTGAACTCCTTGAACAAAATGCCAATTGAGAAATTGTTAAGAGGTTTATTGTAGAATATGGCAGGTTTGAAAGCCTTGCCAATTTTAAGAAGCAACTATGTGTTGCCAGCACAAGAAAACAGCTTCTCAAATTCATCTCCAAAGGAACAGCAGAAAGAGCCAAAATGAAAGACCCTAACACCATGGAGATAGATGCTGCAAAGACCAGTGGTGTAAAATGTTTCAACTGCAGTGACACCAGCCACATCAGCAAGAACTGCAAGAAGCCAAAGCTTCAATGCAGTGAATGCCACTTCTCTGGGGGCGGCCATTAAAAAGGCTGTTCAAAGTACTCCCCCAAGATTGGAGGTCACAAGGTCTGCTCTGCAGACATCAGGGAATCATTATCATCAGATGAAAAAGCAATGATACCAAGACCTCTAAAGGCAAAGAGAGGGACTGATCATAGTTCATCAAAGGAATGAACCTGGATGAAGCACATGCCTGGTTCAAAGATTACAAGGCCCTGGCAGCCAAAAAAGGAAAAAATTAGAGCTGTTGCATATATCTGGGTGTGCTCCAGCTTCTCCCACCAATAGATTTGAAATACTGTTGGAGGATGAAATCATAGAAGTTGATGATTCTGAAGACCCCAAAACAATATATACTTTTTTCAATTTGCCATCAGAGGGGTCCCCCAGTGGGCTCAGGCAGGATGTTAAACTGCTGCTTAATACTTCTATCAAAAACCAAAAAAATATTTGTTCAGAAATCCCAAATGACATCTTCATGTGAAGCATCAAACCCACCAGAGAGATAATGCTAGACATTAAGATTGTGCCTCAATCACAAAAGAAAAACTTCACACTGACTAAAGCCCTACTAGATCCAGGTGCTAACATCATCTTTATCAATAAATCATGGGCCAAAAAGAATCAGATCCCATTCACATGCCTATGCAACCCTATTCCTGTATTTAACATTGATGGCACAAAGAACTCTGCTGGTAGCATTACCCATGCAGTGGAATTGATTATCAAATTCCAGGGTCAATATAAGAAGGTCACTGCAGAAGTTACCAACCTTGGAAAGAACTCCTTCATCCTCAGTTTCTCATGGCTCAAATGCCACAACCCTGAGATAGACTGGACTGTTGGCACTGTCAAAATGACATGTTGCCCTAGACACTACCTCCTGTTGCAGGACAGATCCACTTTCATCATAGAAATCGAAAAAGCAGAATACAATATTCAATATGCTGTTCACAACACCATCTCCATGCTAGAAGTGCAAACTACTGTAAAACTCAAGAAAACCCCTGAGGAACTTGTTCCCAGGCCATATCACAAAGTCCTTAACATATTCAGAAAAAAGGAATCAGAGCGTATGCCCATTAGGAAACCATGGGACCATGCAATCAATCTAAAAGAATCATTTAAACCTAAGAAGGGATACATCATTCCTTTATCCATGATGGACCAAGATGAAGTTGCCACATTCCTAGATGACCAACTGAAAAAGGGTTATATTTGCCTATCAAAATCCCCACAGACATCACTAGTGTTTGTCATATCTAAGAAGGACAAAGAAATGGATGGTCCAAGACTACCATTATCTCAATGAACACACAGTTAAAATTAATTATCCTCTCCCTTTAATCACAGCTTGTGGACAAGCTCCAAAGCACAAAGAAATTTACAAAAATGGATCTTTGATGGGGGTACAATAATGTACACATCAAAGAAGGTGATGAGTGGAAAGCCATGTTTGTATGCTTCAAAGGCACATTTGAACCCCTCATCATATACTTTGGATTATGCAACTCCCCCACCACCTTCCAAGTGATGATGAATAAGATCTTCACCAATATGGATGGTGTCTGTGTCATCTACATAGATGACCTAATGATCTTTACAAAAATGGACAACCAAGAGGAACACAACAAGATTGTGTTGGAAGTCCTGAGATGTCTTGAAGAAAATAATGTATTTGTCAAACCCGAAAAATGCACTTTCTCTGCCAAAGAAGTTGACTTCCTAGGCATGATTGTTGGCAGAGATGGTATTAAGATGGATCAAGAAAAAGTAAAAGCTATTATTGAATGGCCAGAGCCAAAGATGGTCAAGCAAGTTTGGAACTTCTTGGGCTTAGCAAACTTCTATTGAAGATTTATCAAGGATTATACTGTACAATGGTGGCTAGACCACTACATGATCTCATAGAGAAGGATAAACCTTTTATTTGAAATGAAGCCCAACAGATGGCATTTGATATGCTTAAAAACCACTTTACCACTGCTCCCATCCTTGCTTTCCCCAACATTGAGTGCTGTTTCTGCCTAGAGTGCAATGCATCAGACTTTGCTATGGACACCATCCTATCTATAGAAAAAGAAAATGTCTGGCACCCTGTTGCCTTCTCTTCTCATGCCATGATGCCACAAGAACATAATTACCCAATCACAAATAAGGAAATGCTTTCAGTAATCCAAGCATTGGGACAATGGTGCCATTACCTAGAAGGGTCCAGATACCAATTTGAAATATGAAATGACCATCAGAACCTTCAATGGTTCATGATACAACAAGATCTCAACTGATGCCAAGCACATTGGGCTATATACCTTTCCCACTCTAATGCAACCTGGCACTACAAACCAGGTCACATTATGACAAAATCAGATGCTCTCTCTAGACAAGATGAACACAAAGAAGGAACAGAAAATAATAACAAAGGAATCACCATTGCCACCCCAGATAAGATCCAATCTACAATTACAACTGCAGATGATGGGGATATAATCAAACAAAAAATCTTTAATGCCACATGTCTCCTTAGCAAAACAGAAATACAAAAATGCAGAAACAACTTGAAGGCAGCATCCAAGAAGAACATGACAGTTGTCTATATGACAAATTTGGAATGTTATACATACCTGACAAAGTGATTCTCCAGATGGAGATCATTGAAAAACACCATGATGTGCCAGTTGCAGGACATCCCAGCTATGAGAAACCATGGAACTCTTACAACGTAATTATTGGTGGCCTGGAATGGCTACTACTGTAAAAGAATACATTGTTAGATGCAACACATGTCAAAGATTCAAATCAGGCAACACAGCCCCAGCTGGCCTATTACACCCTCTACCTATGCCTGAAACCCCATGGCAAGATATCACAGTTGATTTCATTACTGGTCTCTGTTAAGAATGGGCAAACTCCAAGGAGAGAACAAACTCCAGAACTCTGGAGTTGTTTTAGATGGATGGGACCTGGCTTCACCATATGTGGTGCACCCTTGTCAGAGTCCTATTGTGTCCCAGAATTTACTGAGAGGTCAGATTACACTTAAGATGTACTAGACATCAAGTTGAGTGGAGGTCAGAGGAGAGCCTTCAAGACTCAAGCAGAGGCAAGAGGAGTTTATCTAAGTTGATATTCAAACTGAGGGGAAGTACAGGAGTTACAGAGGTTTATATACTATGGAGTCATAGGGGATTACTA
>JBBPQN010001109.1:0-10425 GCA_038092575.1 Boletus subluridellus
TCCCTCTCCTCATCGTACTCTTCGTCCTCAGAAGAGTATACACTTGACGCTAGTCACGGTGAGACTAGTCGTACATTAGAACCTTCCATAGTTGGAAGCTTGAGCTAGGAACTTGACACACATTGGTGTCATTTGTTACGAGGTCGTAACAGTCCCTCCAAGCCACTACCTTGCAGCTCCGGTACTCCAAGCTAGCACCCTCTTCAATGTGGAACAACTCCACAGCGATATCCTTTCTGCACTTCCCTCAGATCCTCTAGCCAAACTCCACATGTCCAACCCATCCAACTCTTACTGGTCAGTCAATGAAGACAGGTTCCTCTGTCTCAACAAACACATCTATGTCCCCGATGCTAACAACCTCCAACTCCAAGTACTCCAGTACAAGCATGACCATCCGCTCTCCAGACATTTTGGCCAGAACTGGACTTTGGAACTGATCCGCCACGAATACACCTGGCCAGGAATCAGGACATTTGTCAAGGAATACGTTTCCTCCTGCACATCCTGTGCCCGCACTGTAAGGAACTTAGGTTCCTTAGGTTCATATACCAGCATATTTGGCTTGTTGCCCACCCCTATCCACAGTCCATGCGAGTCTGTCTGTCGCTGCTCACCCCTATCTGCAAGTCCAACTCGGACTCTTTATTTAGCCTCATTAAGGTCTCGTTTACTTAGCAACAAATACTTCTCACTTTGTATACTATAATATTATTTTATTTTGATATTTTCTTAGATAGAAGTCTGAGGTATTCCTCAGACTATAAATTCTTGTATTCAGACTTGGAATAGATCTTTCTGCCACTCGGGTTGACTGATCACCTTCTCATCTCACTTGGCCCTCGTCCTTGGCCTTTCATCTCATATTTGGCCCTCGTCCTAGGCCTTTCTATTTGTTTCCGGTCCTCATTCTTGACAGGAATTTCACTATCCTACAGTCTCATCTTGTGCTCCTTCCGGATTCAGCCAGATTTGTCAGCATCGCTGTGGTCAGTCGCACTAACCCTTCTCATCACAGCCCTACCATACAACCCCCTTGGGACAAGCATACAACTCGCCCTCGCACCCTTTTCATCTTCTTTACAGCACAAAGGTTCCAAGACACCGGCCCTATGGGTTATTGAAGCAACTCCCCATCCTGGAGAAGCCATGGAACTCCATCTCCATGGACTTCACCAAACAACTCCCTGCGTCCTCTGGATACACCGCCATCCTCGTTGTCATGGACCACTTATCCAAGCAATGTATATTCATCCCAACACACGATACCATCACATCTCCAGAGCTCACAAAGCTCTTCCTGTAGAAAACTATAGTGTAGTCACTAAAGAAAAAACTACAGTACTAGCAGGCCAAAATAAGCCATGCTCATGTAAGCTACTAATGTTCTCACCCATTCAAGATGAGTTTACAACACTTCTACTCCACGTCTTTTCTAAGCATGGAGTTCCCTTCCATATTACCTCTGATTGAGGTACAGAATTCATGTCTCACTTCTTCCGCTCACTCAGGAAAGCCCTCAACATCCATCTCCACTTCACCTCCGGTTACCACCCCAAAGGAGACGGTCAGACAGAATGCATGAAGCAGACTCTTGAGCAGTACCTCCAAGTCTATTGTAATTACCAGCAAGACAACTGGTCCGAACTCCTGCTGCTAGCGGAGTTCACATACAACAAGACTCCAAGTGCTACTACCAGAGTCTCACCATTCTTTGCCAATAAAGGCTAACATCCCAATGTCACTGTCCATCCCGAGTGTGACCTCACCTCCACAAAGGCACGAGAATACTCCGTCGACCTCGACTCCCTCCACCAATTCCTCCATGAGAAAATGGCCCATGCCCAAGAGTGATACCAAGGACCTGCAGATGCCAGGCGAACTCTGGCACCGGACTTCAAAGTTGGTGATCAGGTTTTCGTCAAAGCAAAATACTTCCGCTCTACTAGGCCCTCCAAGAAACTCTCCAAGAAGAACTTGGGCCCCTATACTATCATTGCCCAGGCTGGAAGCCACTCCTTCACCCTCCGACTTCCAGATTCCATGAAGTCCGTTCATCTGGTCTTCCACGTTTCACAATTGGAACCTTCCATTCTGAACACCATCCCGAATCACATCCAACCCCTGCCACCTCCAGTTGAAGTGGACAGTGAACTGGAGTTCGAGATCACTGAGATCCTCAACTCTAAAATTGACCGTTGATGCTGGAGTTGCAAACTCCTTTACCTAGTACGCTGGTTGGGATATGAAGGCACTGATGAAGAGAACTCCTGACTACTCACCATCCAACTCAGACACACTTCTGAACTCGTTGAAGATTTTCATCTCCGATATCCAGACAAACCCAGACCTCACTCCGCATAATCATGAACACTATCACAAAATTTGATGAAAACTAATTACAAGGGGAGGCATGGGCTGCACTACTCTACACCTCTGACTCACTCTCTCCCTCCACGTCATCCTCCTCATCTCCCTCATCAGGGAAATTTTAATGGAATGATAATCCTAGATAATCCCTTGATAGGATAGGTAATATATTCTAATGCATTATATACCCCCCTTTGGTGATTATATGGCCTTATCTAGGATTATCATTCCATTAAAATTTCCCTGATGGTCTCCTCGTCCTCTGCCACCGCTTCCACCTTGTGTTGTGCCACTGCACTGCACTCTGCCTCCACGTCGGCCACCACCTCCACCACCTCCACCACCTCCAGCCCCTCCAACTCCAACTCCTCTGAGTCCATCTCCACCCCATACACCTCCTCCACCTTGAGTTCCACGAGCCTCCCCAGCAGGCAGTTCTGGTGATCCAGCTGCCTGCAGAGACCCTGGATCAAGCCGCAGAGCTCCATAGTGAGCTCCGACGGCATGACCAAGGCCTCTGTGCTTGTTGATGCCCCCGCTCCCTTTGAGCCACCCTGCTCCAGCTCTGTCCAAGCCCTCTTCCTCTTCCCCCATGGTGACTCTGCCTCCACCCTCTTTCTCCTCCGCTCTGGCTTCTCTGCACCCGGCCTCATGCACTTTCCCTTCACCTTGATGTACACTGTGCATGAAGTCGACTTACCAGGTCCGAGCTTGCACTTGAACCCCTGCTCTGTGCACTGCTCGCACTCTGGCAGCTCTGCTGCTCTCCCCTTGCCCTTGATGGAGCTCTGCTCTGCCCAGACTTGCTCAGCCTACGTTGGCTAGTGTGCGTTGAATGAGAGCAAACAAACCACTTACCCACTTTCTGGCCTCCTCCTGTTACGACTGTGTAACAAGTGACACCAACGTGTGTCAAGTTCCTAGTGCCTAAGCTTCCTATCAGAGGAAGGTTCTAAGTATGCATAGTCCCACCATGACTAGCATCGAGTGTATACTCTCCTGAGGACGAAGAGTATGATGAGGAGAGGGAACCGAGACCAACAGCGAGAGGATCAAGCCAGTTGGAACCTAAGCACACAGTAGATTGTGTAGGGTAAAGTTAAAGAGTAACAACAGGCAGAGCTTGAATATATATACTGCCTGAAGGCATTTAGGGCAGGTGAGACTAAATAGGAAATGGGACTTTAAGAGAGGCACTATCGTGATGATGCAGTAAGACATGCGTTGCGTATAATATGCACACGGCGGAAGGGGGGGCAGTGTCCTCAGAAGGAAACAGGAGTGGAGAGAAACAGAAGAGAAATATGAAATACGTAGCGGGTTGGAACGGGACTAGAAGGGGGCAGTGCCCTCGGGAGGAAACAGAGAGACAAAGAAGTCCACAAAGGCTTCTTCGGATATCTCGTACTCCTGTAGAGACGAGATAATGTCGTCCCATAGGGATGACTTGGAAGGGTCCAACAACAGAGTAGGGAAAAATGGAGGGGGGGTGCCACCAACCGTAACACCTCCTCAGCCTTCCTGCACTCCATGGCCTGCCACGCTGAGTCTTGCTCCACCCTCCACTTCCTCACCACCTCTGCTGCCTCCACCGCCTTGTGTGCTGCCTTCTCCTCCTCTGCCTTGTGCCTTGCAGCCACCTCCACCTCCACCTTCTTCCACACCTCCTCCACCTTCTTCTGCACCTCCTCCACCTTCTTCTGCACCTCCTCCACCTTCTTCCACACCTCCTCTGCCTTCTTCCATTCCTCCTCTGCCTTCTTTTGTTCCTCCTCTGCTTTTCGCTCCTTCATGCGTCACTGCCGTTCCACATACTTCATGGCACAGATGTCATCATCATCATCAGCGCACTCTGCCAGACATGCATCGGACCAGTTCCTGAGGTCTTTGTTGGTGGATATGATGGTTTAGGATGAAGAATGGACACACAGCATTGGATTATATATGCCTCTGAGTGGTGTCCACAAGTTTTGGATTCTGACAATTGCCACTCCACATTGTTCCTCACCTAGGCCTTCAGGGGTTCAGGACTAAGAGGGGAATACTGTCATATCCCAGAAATCCAGTAAGTCCAACCCCAGTCCTCTGGACCAACTCCATTCTTGTACATATGAACTCCGGTGCATTCTTGTTAGAAGACATGACCCCTGACCTTCAGACCCTGTCCATATGTCTTATGATAAGTTATGTTCCATTTCTTGATCTCTGTAAATACTAGTCCCACTGCATGTTCTCCTCTGAACCTGTGTTCTGCTTAGGAACACAGCTCTGGCTTTACCTTACCTCTGACTCCTTACTTACAAACCAGCTCCACTCCATTAGTAATCCCCTATGACTCCATAGTATATAAACCTCCATAACTCCTGTACTTCCCCTCAGTTTGAATTTCAACTTAGTCTACCTCCTTCTCTCTGCTTGAGTCTCGAAGACTCTCCTCTGTAACCTCTGCTTGACTTGGTGTCTAGTACATCTTAAGTCCAACTCCGACCCCCCAGTAAATTCTGGGACAACAGGACTCTTGACAAGGGCGCACCACATATGGTGAAGCCAAGTCCCATCTGTATAGACAACTCCAGAGTTCCAGAGTTTGTTCTCCCCTCGGAGTTTGCCTGAACTTAACACCAAGGCATACCTTACATAAACCCAAGTGCTATCTTTAGCTACTCTTTTGAAAAATGTCCACTTCTCTTCCCCGCTCCCTCGCTGCTGCATTGACTGCAGCAGCAACAGACACAACAACCCACTGGGGCAACCTAGCTGGGGAACTCCAACTTTTCCTGGAGGCTCAGCAAGCAAGGCTAGAGTCCTCATTGCTGTTAAACACAGCACTCAACAACAAGATCAACAAGCTGGAAGTGCAGCTCCAAGCACAGCCTATGGGCATATCAGGTTCTCACCACACACCTTCAGCAGAACCAAAAATATCAAAGATTTTCACAGACCCCGGTACCTATGATGGTACACATGGAAAGAAGTTCGAAGAATGGTGGACTCATGTCCAAGCATGGCACGTGTTATGGATTTCTTTCCTTTTTATCCTTCTAACTTCGCTCTCGCCCATTCGTCTTCTCATGTGCGAGAGGGCTTTGCCCTTATGGTTTTAACCTTGCAATATGCTACCTTTACTAACGATCTTCTTGATATGGACGAATAACCTCTTTTAGGCAGCTCTCTTGTACTGCCTTGTATTCCCCTCGACCCAGACAGTCTGTGTGCATCCTTATCTAGCCAGTCCATGTGCCATTCCAAGTAGTATAAATACTTCGCCCTTGTACTCTAGTTCGGTATCTAGTTCTATGCAATCTATTGCTTAGAACCTGGTCATTCTGCAAGTGACCAGTCTAAGGATTAGTCATAGTGAGACCCCTAAAGCTTCTCAGTGTCTTCGCACTACACTCGAGTGTGCACTTCAACTAGGTTCTATACATCAGTGTAACAAAAGAACTAGATTGTCCAGTTTACCTCTGCTATTTAGCACAAGGACCCTCCTACCACCATTTCGTGGCAAAGAGGAATCTGAGCTCCCTCCCCTGAGCAGGAGCAAGAAGACGTTGAAATTGCAGTACTGCCTCTGACTACCGAACCCACCAATTACCATTATGACGACCCCGACTTCTAGACCAGGAACTCTGCCACCCCCTGCCCTTTCTCTCCAACCACTCCCGTTCAATCTTTGTCCAGATCGCAAACAGACTTTCATCATTCACAACTGACTATTCCTCCAGTTGCACCTCTACCACCATGAAGCCCAACTACCGAAGAACGAGTGAAATCTCCACTAGAATTCCCTATGGATGTCAACAAACATAAATCAGAGATTAAGGCAGGTCTGCTGGATGATTTCTCCAGTCACCCAGATTATGCGCCACAATGGCTGCTGGCCATGAAGGCCTACTTCCAGATGAATGCTTGCTTCTATAATGATCAAGCCAAGACCCTTACCCTCCTTGCCAAGATGAGCAAAGGTCGAGGAAAGGACTTCTCCGAGGGTTGGTACCAGAGAATAGGAGACGAAATGGTGGCAGACAATGCTAAGTCCTTCACCGCTGTAACGGAAGGCTTCATTAAAGCCTTTACCCCATACGATGTTGGAGCCAAGGCCCAAATCGACCTGGGAAGGTTAAGGCAAAACCTTAGGGATCCCAATGGGCTGGATGACTACAACTTCCAGTTCCAACTCCTCGCTGGAAAGGCGGAGATCATGGATCAGAAGGCGTTGATCAAATGATACATCAATGGCCTAGACAGTAACCTTTCTGACTCCATCCTCATGATGCCTGTCGTCCCCAACTCTATTGACAAATGGATCCAGAAGGCCTCCCAGTTCTCTGGACAAGCAAGGAGGAGAGATGGACTTCGATGCGGAAGGGCTTTCATTCCTGCATCCACTTGGACCCCTCCCAATCAGGCTTGCACCACCCCTTGTTGAGACCCAAATGCCATGGACGTGGACACTGTCCGCCTCACCCCAGTTGAGCGTGCCTGACACATGAAGGACAACCTCTGCTTCATCTGCCACCAGAAGGGATGTTGCACCACCAACCACCCTCGTCCTCCTCACAACAACAACCCCCCTTGTAGCAACAATGGACCCCCACATCCCCCTAGAAACCCCCAGAGGGTCAGAGCCACCTCTACCACTCCCACCCCAGACCCAGTCGTGACTTACATTGCCAGTCTTGGAGGAAGGAATGTCCCAAAGGAGGATATCCTACAAGTGCTCAAAACATGCTACAAAGAACAACCGGAGGAAGGAGGAGAAATGGTGGCAACTGCTAGGACAGAAGCGGCTAAGGATTTTTAAAATGGAGGGAAGTCTCAACATCCTCCCCTTCTCTTGTTATAGCTCCTGTATTTGTATCAGATTCACATGCGCAGTCAATCCAAATCCCCTTCTCTCTATATAAGCATGCAGGAGCAGAAATCATCAACATTACCGCCCTCATTGACAGCAGAGCAACCGGGTGCTTCATCGATTGAGACTTTGTCTCGAGACACCACATTCCCACTACTCAACTTCCTAAACCACTGAGAGCTTGAAATGTGGATGGGACCACCAACAAAGAAGGGATCATCCGACACCAGGTGTCCCTTACTCTCCGAGTAGGAGAAATCGAAGAAGAATGAAGGCTAATGGTCATCAACTGTGGATCCAAGAATGTCATCCTCAGTCTCCCCTGGCTTAAAGACCTTAACCCCATCATCGACTGGACAACCAGACAGGTCACCATCCCAGATCGACTCCCTGTCCCCCATTATGATTCTCCAAAGGCCATCACCCAGCAATACCTTGTACGATACCTAGACATGGATCCGGACCTTCGCATCACTCAGATGTGGAAGAAACAACTTGTTTGTTCCCTGTCCATTTCAAAGACTACTATTGCAATGGAGATTGCCTCAGAGACAGAAA
Source organism: Boletus subluridellus (assembly GCA_038092575.1). Lineage (NCBI taxonomy): Eukaryota > Fungi > Basidiomycota > Agaricomycetes > Boletales > Boletaceae > Boletus > Boletus subluridellus. Next base: position 7,784 of record JBBPQN010001109.1, read on the forward strand.
GGGAGGAGAAGAAACTTCCGCAGCAATATTCTGCCTTCCAGGATGTGTTCAAAAAGAAGGTCACCAATGAACTACCTCCCTCCCAATCCTTCAATCACGCCATTGACCTCAAGGAGAGCTTTGCTCCTAAAGTCGCTAAAGCCTATCCCCTCAACCCAAAGGAGCTTGATGCCTGCAGGGCCTTCGTCAATGAACATGTTAAGTCTGGGAAGATAATCCCATTGAAATCACCACAGGCTTCCCCCTTCTTTTTTGTCCCAAAGAAAGATGGATCGGTCCGCCCCTGCCAGGACTATCAATACCTTAATGAACATACTGTCAAAAATGCCTACCCCCTCCCCCTCATTGTTATGATATACCATATTTTCAAACATTTTTAAACTTAGCGCATTTGCGCACTACTTTACATCCTTCAGACTTCGAAGTCACGTGATGTGACCGTGACCGTGGGAAACTACACGTGACCTATGGTCTAGACAAACACGATGTACACACGCCTTATTAATTTCCGCTTCTTTCTTCTCATCATCAGTCTTCTTTTCTCATGAACGCTTCTTTCATTTATCTATACTCAGTAGTCTTTCCCATGGACCCTATGGTCCGTGCGCCATCCTGTAACATATATAAAGTAGCTGTACTTGACTGGACTCCCCAGTCTAATCCATTTGTTTGTTGCGGCCTACGTCCCTGCGACTGAATTAAGGAAGACTAGCTTCATCTCAACTCTTATTCTCCTCTGCTCTTTACTCTTTAGTGTTTGGTGTAGCCTTGTCGAGTCCCACCAGTGTTTGTTCAAGACATCTCACAACACTCATATCTGATCTCATGGACAAATTAAAGGGATCCCACCTCTTCATGAAGATGGACATCTGATGGGGATATAATAATGTGCTGATCAAACCCGAAGACCACTGGAAGGCAGCTTTCATCACTCCTTTTGGCCTCTTTGAACCGACAGTGATGTTCTTTGGGCTCTGCAATTCACCCGCCACCTTTCAGGCCCTCATGGACCACCTCTTTGGAGATATGATGGCAGAGGGATGGCTTGTTATCTATATGGACGATATCCTCATCCATTCCTCCTCCCCCACTGTTCACAAGGAATGAACGAAGCACATCCTCAAACAACTCCAGGAGCATAAACTCTTCCTCAAACTCAAGAAGTGTTCCTTTGACGTAGATGAGGTGGAGTACTTAGGGATGATTGTACAGGAAGGGCAGGTAAAGATGGACCCAGTCAAGCAGAGTGCCATCGACGACTGGAAACCCCCGACCTCTGTTAGAGCAGTCTGGTTGTTCATAGGGTTCTGTAACTTCTACAGAAAGTTTATCCTGGACTTCTCAGCCCTAGCCCGCCCCCTCATTGAATTAACAAAGAAGAACGCCCCTTGGGAATGGAAGGAACCCCAGCAGACCACCTTCCTTGCTATCAAAGGAGCCTTCACCAAGCGACCAGTTCTACACCTCCCCAACATCCTCTCCCCCTTCCTTGTCATGACTGATGCATCCCTCACAGCCACAGGGGCCGTCCTCATGCAAAAAGACACTAATGGTGACCTCCGCCCCTACACTTATCTCTCCCAGACCCTTTCCCCAGCCAAGAGAAAATACGACATCTATGATCGCGAGCTCCTTGCCGTCATCCATGTCCTCAAAGAATGGTGGCATTACCTTCTGGGCACCTCCCACCCTGTTACGATCCTCACGGATCACAAGAATTTGACTTACTTCAAACAGCCCAGAAAGCCGTCTCGCCGACAGGCCAGATGGTTGATGTTCCTACAGGACTTCAACCTGACTTTCCACCATCTCCCTGGTACCCAGATGGGCCCAGCAGATGCTCTCTTCAGAAAGGATGATGTTGCAACCACCAGCAACAACCAGGATGTCACCCTCCTCTCTCCTGACCTCTTCATTTGATCAATCGACGCAGCTTTAGCTGACAAGATTGCATCCTCTTCACCCACTGACCCCCTTGTGCTCAACACTGTTAAAGCTCTTGCCGATGGTTCCTCCCTCTTCCCCCAAGCAGCCTGGATGGACTGGACCTACAACCACCCCCACCTGTACTACAGGAATAAACTCTTTGTTCCTGAACTGGCCCGGCAGGATCTTACCCATGCTGTCCGTGAGAGTGAAACTGGAGGGCATGGCGGGTATTTCTGGACTGTCAACGCCCTCCAGTGTGACTATTGGTGGCCTGGCCTCACCACCTTCGTCCACCGCTTCATTTCGGGTTGCACCACCTGTCAGGCCCATAAGGTTAACATCCACCCCTCCACCCCTCCCCTTACCCTGTTGCTGTTACAGTTTTACCCGTAACAAGTAACTCCAACCTGAGACGCTACTCTTCAAGAGTCCTTGAAGACGACGACCGAGTCGAGGTCAATGTCGGCGACGATGACGACGAGAGAGAAAGCGAGGAAGCAAGTTATACGATGACCAATAAGGTCAAAGGAACCGAATTGTCTACCAAGAGCTCTTGTTGAGCAGAGAACCCAGGGTATGAATGAGTCGAATTTGGTTAGAGATAAGTACAAGCTCAGCTCGAACTTATATACTAGTACAGTGGTTTAGGGCCGGTCTAACCAAATATAGTAAGAGAGATCTAGGGTAGGTCAAACCGTGTCCGAGACGCGTCG
>JBBPQN010001110.1:0-10423 GCA_038092575.1 Boletus subluridellus
TGAACTGTGGATGACTGGGGTAAGACAGGGAGGGTACTACTAGTTATATAGTAGTTCGGTTAGGGTTGCTATAGAACTGGTTCCTTGAAACTGATAGATGGAGAGGGGCATGTCAAGTTGAATTGGCTGGGTTGTATGGTTCTGTCAGACCATTACAGACTTGGAGACATGCACTTGCACACACTTTTAAAAACTAGATGTACAGCTGAAGTGCCTCTCAGTGAATGTCACTGTCACGATCCTGAGCAGCATTTACAACCCCAACCTGATTGAATGTTCTTCTCTTTTGCATCACATTAGCCTTGTTATCACTTACATATCTAATATGATTTGAAATGACACACAGAAATCAAACAGTTCGGGGAGAACAATCTACCATGGTAAAGCTGGCCCCAAGTTTAAAATTGCGAGTCCCATGTTCTTGTGCTGTAAGAAATGAAGCATATTATGTAGTATAAACACCTTGTGACATTAATAAGTATAGTTCATGGTTATGTAATACAAACAGGTATTTCAAATGTGGTATGGATACCTAAGCATGTTTCTTGAGGTCAGATCATTGAAGAACACTGTCAGAACTCACTGTGAGATTCCTCAGTCCATTATCTTTAGGGTAGAGATTGCAGACATGAACATCCCATCACAGGTATTGCCACCATTGAAATTGTAGTGTTGCTGATGCATGCAAGTGATTGTGTCCCTTGTCAAGTACTGAGCAGCTTCATTCACCACATCTTCAATAACTTTCTGTGCCTGAAGAATTTGGAGAACAAGTTTGTGCTTTCTTAGGATGGTGTCATGCCATGCTTTGACCTTCTTCTGGTGAGAGACAAGGACATTTGGTGGAGTAAACTGCCATTGTATGTTAGCAATGTGGAAGAAAGAAAACAAGAAGGTAACTGGACTAACCTTTGTTTGGTATGATTGTTCTATATTGGCATAAAAAGCCTCCTGTCTGTGACATCCAGGACTTCTACCTCCCAAAGAAGTGGATGCCAGGGAACTAGATATACATGAAAGGGGGGGTGAGGTGGAACTGTTATGATATACTATATTTTCAAACTTTTTAACTTAGCACATTCACACACATACTTTACATCTTTTCAGACTTCGAAGTCACGTGATGTGCATGTGACTGTGGGAAACTACACATGACCTATGGTCTAGACAAATGCGTTGCACACATGCTTTATTAATCTCCATTCTTTCTTTCTCATCATCAACTTCTCTTTCTCACACTATCTTCTTTCATCTATCTATATCAAGTAGTTGTTCCCATGGACCCTATGGTCCGTGCACCAACCTGTAACATATATAAAGTAGCTGTACTCGACTGGACTCCCCAGTCTAATCCATTTGTACCTTGCAACCTATGTCCTTGCGAGTGTATTAAGGAAGACCACCTCGTCTCTACTCTTCATCTCCTCATCGCTTTCATCGTTTGGTTTGGTGTAGCCTCAGCAGAGTCCCACCAGTGTTCGCTCAAGTGTGCTCGCAACACTTGGATTAGACTTCTATACACTGCCTGGACTCTAGGGCCAAAGAGAACCCACTGGTGTTTTCCAGACTTCCTTTTCTTTATGTTCACCGCTTTAGAATGTGGGGCAGTACCCCAAGCTTTTGTCATGTTACATAGAACCTTCTCAGTCCCTCCATTGAGGTGATAGCTGCGCAAGGGTCATACCTTGTTTGTGAAGAGCGATATGGGAACCACTGTCATCATACAGCCCATAGCTGAGCTTATATTGCTGTGTTAGTCCCTCAAGTGATTGGGGAGGTAGAGCATCAGTTCTTAGTCTTTTTACATTAGTATATGTGTTGTTTTGTTCCTGGGCTTTGCGGACCCCAGAGAACCCATTATGAGACTTTACAGAGAAGAAGGTATTACCTCTGGTTGAAAGTTTATTTTTTTAGATCCTCCACTTGCCACATCCCTCAAGCTTGGTTGTAAGATACCTTGCAGTAAGGATTAAGCTGGCTCACATTTGCACAAACCGAATAGTGCAACAACCCTGACTGGTCCAAATCCCTACTGCTCCAGTAGCTCCTCCTCCACCTCCTTCCCCCCCAAAGAAGCATATCCCTTATACCAAAAGATATTCCGACACCCAACTTGCTCTCTTCCATTATGTACAGCTTTAACGTAACAGACGTCATAACAACTACTTCTCAGACTCTTTTTTCCTTCAACACTGATGTCCCCCCATCTCTCACTAAAAAATGTCATCTGTAGACATTGACGACCTCATCAACCACCTTGATGCACTCGCCTTGAGCAAGGAGCACTCAAATATATCAAAGAAAATCATTGACCCCAGAAACTGGGATGGCAACCACTCAAAGTTTTGTGCCTGGTGGATCAAGCTTCGACTCTGGGTCAATGCACAAGATTGGAAGGACAACCACATCTGCACGGTTGCAGTCTTGTCTCAATTTGAGAAGAAAGCAGAGGGCTTCGCCCAGATCACATTAGAATGATACTTAGAAGAAGAAGAGACCAAGATCCCGATAGTGGCAGGATCCACAGTAACCACACCAAAAGGCATTGTGGCTTGGCCCAAGTGGCCCGATCTCCAGATCGAAATTAAGGAGTACTTCCAAATAGAGGTACTGGCTCACGAGAGCCTCAAAAAGCTACAAGCCTTACGGCAAGGGTCTAGGCCCATAGATTTGTTTATCCAGGAGTTCATCGTCCTGGTAAAAGAAGCAGACATTGGGTATGATTTTGCCCTTGAACTGCTCAAGAAAGCCGTTGACTATCGCATTTATTACCAAGCAAAAATGACGGGCAAAGAGTCTGAAGACTATCTTGAGCTCTGTGGAAACTACTGAGCAATTGGTAGAAACTTTGAACAAATCGCAATTGAACACGGTCCACCCTCTCGCCCCGCCCCTTCTTCATATTGCCCCCAGTTCACTCCTCGTCCTCCACAGCCTTACGGCCAACAATATTATCCACCCCCGCCACATCCACCCCCAGGAAACCATTCCTGTTTCACTCCCACTGGTACACAGCCAGGTAGAGGAGCTCCGATGGAGATAGACACACAGCAAGCTGTGCCTCCATCCCAGCCCAATACCCATACATGTTATGGATGCAACAAGGTTGGCCACATTTGGCCTAATTGTGACTTGAACCCCAACAAGCGCCCCCTGTGTCTGCCGCAAGTATGGCAACAATATATTTGGGATTATGAAACAGGTGCTTTTGTGCCTGCTGCACCTTACCAACCGCCCATGCAGCACGCCCAGCACCAATATGGTCATCCCCTCCCCCCTCCTCCAACTGCCGCTCCTGTTCTGTCCGCTCCCCTGGTTGTCACTCAGCAAGTGGCAATGCTGTCCTTTTATTCGGCAGAAGCCGAAGCTTACTACAGAGATAAATTTGAAGTAGAAGCAAGGCAAAAGGCAGCCTGTTCTTTAAATTAAACAAGTCTGTGAACGATGAGGGTGTTCATGGACTGGACAATTACATTTCTTCATCTGTTTCTCTATCTTCTTGTAATATCTCTACCAATCTTGTGGACTGTGATGAGTCTGATTTTCCTGTATGTACCTTGGATGATCTTCTTGGCAATATTATTCCCCATTCCAAAAGAGCGACTCAACAAAGTGTGAGCATGGCACTGGAATTATGTAAAATAAAGCATGCTTAATTCTCTTGTCCATCAAGTAAGAAATTCTCCTAAATATAAATCCCCCAACTCTTCCAATTCTATTTTTATTCATGCAAGCACATTGTCATTTGGTGGCAAAATGTCACTTGAGACACGTGTACTGAATTATGAAGATGGAAGTTGGCAATCTCAATCATTTAAGTCCCTTCTAGATTCAGGTGCTTCCCATATGTACTTTTATCAACAAGGACTACGTTCTCTCTCATGGTATCCCCACTTATAGAATTGCTAACCCTATTTTGGTGAAAAATGCTGATGGCTCTAACGGAGCAATAGGCCAAGTAACCCATGCTGTCACTCTAATTATTGGGATTGCCAGCCATTATGAGGTCCTGGAAGCCTATGTCTCTAAACTAGGAACCCACCGCCTCATTGTCGGCTATGACTGGCTGGCTCGGCATAACCCCACTATAGACTGGGTTTCTAAAACAATTTCTTTTCCTCGCTGCACACCCTACTGTTGTATTATGGGTGATGGACCTTTCAACAAACCTATCAAACTTATTTATAACCATAGTATAGAAGAAGGACTCAAGGAGAAAGTGCCCGAAACATATCATGACTTTCTTGACATATTTTCCAAGAACAAATCCGAAAGAATGCTGGAACGAAAACCCTGGGATCACACAATAGATCTGAAACCAGACTTCACACCCAAAAAGGGTAGAGTAATTCCTTTATCGGATGTGGAAATGGATGAAGTATGCATGTTCATTGGAAAAGAACTCAAGAAGGGTTATATCTGCCTGTCAAAGTCTCCCCAAACGGCACCAGTATTCTTTATACCTAAAAAAGATGGAAAAAAGAGACTTGTGATGGACTATCATTATTTAAATGAAGGCACTATTAAGAACGCCTATCCTCTACCCCTTATTTCAATGTTGATTGACCGCCTTAAGGGTGCAGATATGTTCATGGCCCTCAATCTCTGATGGGGCTACAACAACCTTTGAATTAAGGAAGGTGACGAGTGGAAGGGAGCCTTCGTTACTCCCATAGGCACTTATGAACCAACCATTATGTATTTCGGGATGACTAACTCACCCCCTACTTTCCAGCAAATGATGAATGATATATTTGATGATATGTATGCTGTACTCGTTATTTATATTGATGACTGTATGATATTTACTAAAGGCAAGACCAAGGAAGAGCACAAAGAAATAGTAAAGGAGGTGCTTTCCTGTCTTTGCCAAAACGATCTTTATGTAAAACCAGAAAAATGTAGCTTCTCAAAGGACAAAGTAGACTTTCTCGGTATGGTAGTATCTAAAGAGGGAGTAGAAATGCAGGAAAAGAAGGTGTCAGGGGTATTGGATTGGCCGATTCCCACACACCTCAAACAACTCCAAGGTTTCCTCGGACTCTGTAACTATTATCGACGTTTCATAGAAGGCTTCGCAGACATCGCACACCCATTGAACGATCTAACCAAAAAGGACGTTCTATTCAAATGGGAACCGAAGCACCAAATAGCATTTGACTCCTTGAAAGCCAAATTCAAGGAATCACCCCTGTTGGCTTATCCCGATCGAGACAAAGAAATGCGTCTGGAAACGGATGCCTCGGATATTGCTACAGGGGCAGTGCTTTCGGTTAAGTGCGATGACAGTCTCTGGAGACCCTGTGCCTTCATTTCCCACTCCTTCGACAGCGCTGAGTGCAATTACCCTATTTATGACAAAGAACTCCTCGCGGTCATCCGAGCATTAGAAGAATGGCAACACTACCTAATAGGGAGAGAAGGTTTCGAGATCTGGACAGATCACAAAAATCTCAAATATTGGAAAAAAACCCAAACCTTATCTGGTCGTCAAGCTCGATGGCACGCACTTCTTCAAGAGTTCAATTACGTTTTCATTTATAAACCTGGTACATCGAATGGTCATGCAGATGCCTTATCTCGTTGACCAGACCATGGTGATGCTGTCACAGATCATAACCAGAACATTACCATTTTACCCCCTTCTCTATTTATAAACAACATTGAACTTTCATCTTCTTTTTACGAAAAAATCATAAAAGAATCAGAAAAAATACGGGAAGAATCCTTTAACGAATACACTTACGATTACGATAACTATATTTTCAAAAACAACAAAAACAAAGTCTTTGTTCCTGAACCCTTACGTACAGAACTTCTCACTATTTGTCATGATTCCCCTATTGGTGGACATTCTGGACAAGCACGCACTTCACATCTTCTTACTTGCCACTTCTCGTGGCCTGGTGTCACAAAAGACATTAAAAATTATGTAGATAGCTGCCAAGTGTGTGCCCAAACAAAGGGAAAGTCAAAAGCACCGGCAGGAAAACTTCTTCCGTTACCCGCTTCTAAACGACCATGGGAAGATTTATCTGTTGACTTCATTACAGGTTTACCCAATTCCCACGGTTACACTGCCATTTGTGTCGTCGTTGATCAATTCTCAAAAGAAGTTGTTTTTATTCCCACCTATGATACCGTTTCTTCAAAGGACTTAGCCGTTATCTTCAGAGACAATATTTGGTGTATCCACGGACTTCCTTCTACGATCGTTTCAGATCGAGGACCCCAGTTTGTTTCGGACTTCACTTCCAAATTATGTAATCTTCTTTCTATCTCCCAGAAAATCTCCACCGCCTACCACCCACAAACTGATGGACAAACAGAGCATATTAATAGAGAACTAGAACAGTATCTCCGCTCTTACGTAGCTAAGCGACAAACCGAATGGGCCGAATGGGTCAAAGTCACTCAATTCCATCACAACAATTCCCTCACTACCGCCACAGGCACCATTCCTTTCAACATCACATGTAACTACGCCCCTCACATGGGTTTTGAAGGAAAAGCCAAAGGCATGGGAAAAGAATTTGGCATGGAGATGGGAAAAAGCCACAAAGAAGTCGAAAATGCATTAGAGGAAGCACGAGAAAGAATGAAGAAGCAATTGGAATCTAAACGTTCTGAAGCTCCTGAGTATGAGAAAGGACAGCAAGTTTGGCTTTCAGCCGAACATTTGAAGCTCCCATATACAGCAAAGAAGTTGACACAAAAATGGATTGGTCCTTATGAAATCCTCAAAGTCCTTCCTAACGCTGTCAAACTCAAATTACCTAACTCCATTCGCATTCACCCTACCGTCAATATTTCACGTGTCAAACCTTATCGGGCAACCCTCTCGGGTCAACCAGCCTTATGCCCAGACACGATTGAAGTAGACGAAGAAGGAGTAGAACAATTCGAGATTGATTACATTGTGGCATCTCGTCTCAAAGGCTGCCAGCTTCAATATCTCGTACATTGGAAAGGTTACGATGAATCCAATAGAACATGGGAATCAGGTGACATCATCAACACCGCTCCTCAGGCAGTTGCCGATTTCCATAAAAAGAATCCCTCAGCTCCTCGGAAACTACGTGGCCTTACCATCAGAGATTTCTCCTCACTCTTCACTCGTTACGAAAACTTTACCGAAACTAATTATCACAGGACTCGCCTGGAATTCGAGTCTTAAAGAGGGAGTAGTGTTATGATATACTATATTTTCAAACATTTTTAACTTAGCGCATTTGCGCCGTACTTTACATCCTTCAGACTTCAAAGTCACGTGATGTGCACGTGACCGTGGGAAACTACACATGACCTATGGTCTAGACAAACACGTTGCACACACGCCTTATTAATTTCCACTCTTCTTTCTCATCATCATTCTTTTACTCTCACGAACTCTTCTTTCATCTATCTAAATCTAGTAGTCTTTCCCATGGACCCTATGGTCCGTGCACCAACCTGTAACATATATAAAGTAGTTGTACTCAACTGGACTCCCCAGTCTAATCCATTTGTTCGCTGTGACCTACGTCCTTGCGGCTGAATTAAGGAAGACACCCTACTTCATCTCTTTTCCTCTGCTTTCTCTTCATTGTTGGGTTGGTGTAGCCCTGTTGAGTCTCCGCCAGTGATTATTCGAGCTCGTCTCATAACACTTGGATTAGACTTATACACTGCCCGGACTCTAGGGCTAAAGAGAACCCACTGGTGTTTTCCAGTTTTCCATTTCTTTACGTTCACCGCTTTAGAACGTGGGGCAGTACCCCGAGCTTTTGTTGTGTTACATAGTCTTTCTCAGTCCCTCCCTTGAGGTGATACCTGCACAAGGGTCGTGCCATGTTTGCAAAGAGCGATACGGGAACCACTGTCGTCGTGCAGCCCGTAGCCGAGCTTATATCGTCTCGTTAGTCCCTCAAGTAATTGGGGAGGTAGAGCGTCAGTTTTTAGTTGATTACCTAGTATATGTGTCAATTTGTTCCTGAGCTTTGCGGACCCCAGAGAACTTGTTACAAGAGTTTACAGAGAAGAAGATACTATCTCTGGTCGAAAGTTTACTTTTTTAGATCCTCTACTTGCCGCATCCCTCGAGCTTGGTTGAAAGATACCTCGCAGTAAGGATTAAGCTGGCTCGCGTTCGCACAAATCGAATAGTGCAACAATCCCGACCGGTAGAACCCCTTCCTGCTCCAATAGCTCCTCCTTCCCCACAAAAGAAGCACATCCCATACACCGAACGACACTCCGACACCCAACTTGCACTTTCCCGTTACATACAGCTTCAACGTAACAGGCGTCACAACAACTACTTCTCCGACTCCTTTTTTCTACAACACCGTCGTCCCCCCACTTCCCACTAAACAATGACGTCCGTCGACATTGATGATCTCGTCAACCGTCTCGATGCGCTCGCCTTGAGCAAGGAGCGCTCAAACATCTCCAAAAAGATTGTCGACCCTGGAAACTGGGATGGCGATCGCTCCAAGTTTCGCCCATGGTGGATTAAGCTTCGACTTTGGGTCGATGCACAGGACTGGAAGGACAACTGCGTCCGCACGGTTGCAGTCCTGTCATGATTTGAAAATAAGGCCGAGGGCTTTGCCCAGATCACCTTAGAGCGATACTTAGCAGAAGAAGAAGAAGAAATTCCCATCACGGTAGGGTCCACGTTGACCACGCCCAAAGGCATTGTAGCATGGCCCAAATGGGCAGATCTCCAGATTGAGATCAAAGAATATTTTCAGATCGAGGTTCTCACTCATGAGAGTCTCAAAAAGCTACAAGCCTTACGGCAAGGGTCCAGACCCATAGATTTGTTCATTCAGGAGTTTATCGTCCTGACCAAGGAATTGGAAATCGGATGGGACTTTGCAATCGAACTTCTAAAGAAAGCTGTCGATTACCGCATCTATTATCAAGCAAAGATGACGGCAAAGGAGTCTGACAGCTTCTCCGAGCTCTGTAAAAACTACCAAACCATCGGTAGAAATTTCGAACAAATTGCAATTGAACATGGTCCTCCTGCTTGCCCTACAACTTCTTCTTATCGCCCTCAGTACGCACCCCGTCCTCCGCGGCCTTACGGCCAACAATATTATCCGCCCCCACCACAACCTCCTCCGGGTAACCACTCCCGTTTCACTCCCACCGGTACGCAGCCGGGTAGAGGAGCCCCGATGGAGATAGATGCGCAGCAAGCTGTGCCTCCGTCCCGGCCCGATACCCGTACTTGTTACAGTTGCAACAAGGTTGGCCATATTTGGCCAGATTGCTCTCAGAACCCCAACAAGAGAGCCCCGCGACCGCCGCAGGTACGGCAGCAGTATTTTTGGGATTACGAAACAGGTGCATATGTGCCTGCTGCACCTTACCAACCGGCTGTGCAGCACGCCCAGCACCAATATGGTCATCCCCTCCCTCCTCCTCCAACCGCCACTCCCGTCCCGTCCGCTCCCCCAGTTGTTGCTCAGCAAGCGGCAACACCATCCTTTTATTCAGCAGAAGCCGAAGCCTTCTACAGAGATAAATTTGAAGTAGAAGCCAGGCAAAAGGTGGCCTCCTCTTTAAATTAAATAAGTCTGTGAACGATGAGGGTGTTCATGGACTGAACAATTACATTTCTCCTTCTGTTTCTCTTTCTTCATGTAATATCTCTACCGATCTCGTAGACTGTGATGAGTCCGATTTTCCTGTATGTACTTTGGACGATCTTGGCAATATTATTCCTCATTCTGAAAGAGCAACTCAACAAAGTGTGAGCGTGGCGCCGGAATTAAAACAAAGTGTGCTTAATTCTCTTATTCGCCAAATAAGAAATTCTCCTATCTATAAATCCCTCAATTCTCCCACGTCTATTTCTATTCACGCAAGCACATTGTCATTCAGTGGCGAAATGTCGCTTGAGACACGTGTACTGAATTATGAAGATGGAAGTTGGCGATCTCGATCGTTTAAGTCCCTTCTAGATTCAGGCACATCTCACACATTTATTGACAAAGATTACGTTCTCTCTCACGGTATTCCTACTTATAAAATCACTAACCCTATCTCGGTGAAAAATGCTGATGGCTCTAACGGAGCAATAGGCCAAGTAACCCATGCTGTCACTTTAATTATTGGGATTGCCAGCCATTACAAGGTCCTGGAAGCCTATGTTTCTAAACTAGGAACACACTGCCTCATTGTCGGCTATGATTGGCTGGCTCGGCATAATCCCACCATAGATTGGGTCACTAAAACTATTTCTTTCCCTCGTTGCACACCCTATTGTCGTATCATGGGTGATGGACCTTTTGAAGAACCTATCAAGCTTATTTATAATCGTAGTATAGAAGAAGGACTCAAGGAGAAAGTGCCCGAAACATACCACGACTTCCTTGACGTATTTTCCGAGAACGAATCCGAAAGAATGCCGGAACGAAAACCCTGGGAT
>JBBPQN010001111.1:0-10413 GCA_038092575.1 Boletus subluridellus
CTCCCCATGCACCATGTGCCTTGTTCACCATTCGAGTGGCCCATGAGGACGACGCGGGTATCGGTGTCGAAGCCCCACTTGGCCGCATCTTCCAGAACTAGAACTAGGTAGAATGCGCGAGAGGGCAGAGTGCATCGGCCGCTGATGCCGTGCCTCAAAATGTTGGAAATTCGGAGCGTGTTGTCAAAATATTTTATCTTGTAATTCTATTCTGTAGTCCACCGTGACAGCCAAGCAAGACCCTCTATGTCTGGGCTTCAACACTCCCCCGGCAGTTACGACGTATCGGACGCGATGGGCAAGTACTCTCCTTGACTTTCTGAGTCTACCTGACGACTGCACTGGCACTTCATGATTGACGCTTATTTTACAGGTGCAGTTAAGTTCTGGGTCCTCCTTGACGACGAGATCTTGCCTGTCTCGGGTCTGCTCCAAGACTCGCTCGTCTACTTCTTTCATGGGCTTCAAACCAATGATGACATCTCTCGATACATCCCTGCTGAGATTTCCTACCAGGATTGCCGATTCTACCGGTTGAAGAATCCCGTGTCAGCCCTCAAGGATCGCGAAGAGGTTAGGCAAGATTGCTTGAGGACGGGTAACAGGATGCCTGTCGTTCCTAGACAAGTAAAGGTCCGTGAGCTCGCTGAGGTGATTGACGCCGACAAGGTCTACTTAGTCACCGATTTTCCTGCCCGTAAGTACCACCAACTTCTAGGTTCCAGGTAGTTTATGTTGCTAACTACTGTCATGTGTTCTATCACGGAAGAAGGCTTGCTCAGCCCCGGTGGGTCAGAAGATGAAGATGATCTAGGCGTTTTTGAGGCCGAGGATATCCAAAACATTTTGCACCAGATGAATTACAGGATTGAATTCATCCCATGGGGGGTGCGAATTCTTTTCCTCGGCGGTATTCGGACTAACGCATGTGCCCTAGTATGCTCATCTTGCCGTGATCGTGAGAAACACTGTTGACGAGCATGGATACCTCAAGTTTGTGGAATCCGAACAAGAGAGGGAGGTCGACATTCTAAAATACCTCACGGAGATCAAGTCCCCGTCGAACCATACCATCTCCGATGTTCGATTCTGGCCTGTTCAAGGAGGCACTGTGATATCAATGCCTGTCGCTGGGGGTTGGCTGACGTCACTGAAGAAACCTGGCGAACAATTGCGGTCTGTGTCTCTACAGCTCTTCAAAGCGGTCACGTTCATGCACGAACATCATGTCGCCCATATGGATCTCAAGCCCCAGAACATCATCATTCCTTTACAAGGCGGGCATCTATCCATCATCGACTTTAGTTTGTCCATTCGTGTCCGTACGCCGGATGTCAGGTACACTGCTGATGTTATCAGCACAGAAGGCTACATGGCTCCGGAAGTTAGCAAAGGGCTGTTCAAACTGATGCTTGCTGATTTGTGGAGTTGCGGAAAAACTCTAGAAGAGTTGTGTTCACACTGTGGTCCCTCGGCGGAGCGGACAATGCTCCTGGAGATAGCCAGACAGCTTATGAACCTAGATCCAGAAGTGCGCCCCAAGATGTCTACTGTTTTGGAGTGGATGGCTCTTGTGCATCGAGGAAAGGACAAAGCTGCATCTCCCACGTTGGGGTAAGTCGCTTATGGTTCTCCATGTCATATGCTTGGAGTCTCACCTTTTGTTTTGATTGTCTGCGGGTTCAATATCGCACTCATGACAGGTCTGCTGAAGACGGCATCTAGATGTGGAAACTGGGGGGTCACAGCAAGCATTGCCTGATTTTCCCTCAATGAAAATCTAACAAACACACGACAATAATATACTTTATTTGGCCTGTTCCACTGAAAATTGAAGGAAACATAGTGGTTCCTGTCAGCTATTCTTACAAGTTCGAGAGATAATGATAGATATTGTGGGGGACTAGGGAAGACTCTTGGTCCAAGGTAATAAGGCCGGTGGCACTGACATCTATACGAGCACAGTATCACGGCCGACGCAAGAATGTTCCTGTGCAAGTAAGATAACAAAAGCTTCTGAAATGGATATATATCAAATCCAATCTTTTGATGGTATGAACAACCATGCCTCCTTTGTGGTACCATATTTAATAGCGTTTGCTATGGACATCTGACATCTCGGAAGTCAGAAGAATGGAGACTTACTGCCGGAGCACCCCATGCCGACTCATCATCCTGCCTATCGTCTTCCACGACCATCACGACCCATCTTGACTCCCGACTCAGAGGGAATAACTTAAGCACTTGGACCTGGGTCAAGCTAGGTGTGCAATGTCAACCACCACCGATCCGGTCTTTAGAACAGAATTACCAGAACGAAGAGAGGTATGCCTTTCTCCTTGAGAACGTGATTGGTGTCTCAGATGACAAAGGTCTCAGTGTTCTCGCTTGACTTGGACGTCGGGGCTGCTACCTGCGATGACATCAAGCAAACGACGATACTTGCCATCGATGGTGACGATATTTCAATCGACCTCGGTGACTCAGAGGATACAATGTGGTTCATGGCAGATGCCAATACCACAAGCTTCCACCACAAGTCACTCCAGCTCAGCCCTCCACATTGCACATGCCCTCTACTTGTTCCACGTGCTCAGCACCCAGATCGTCAGTGTCTGCAAGGTCAAGACGACACACACGCCAATCGGTATCCACGAGGGAAACTTAGTTGTCATCGGATGCGCTGAGATGCCGCTTGTTCGATGCTGGCTTGAATGCGTGCAGGGGGGGACCTGGATGTACATTGACAGGGTGTGGCATCTCAATGCGACACACTTCAACCAGCTATCTACGAGCGAGGTTTTTCATTTTTCATTTTCTTGCCAAGCAGCAACATCCTGACATTACCGATTGCCATGTACCGCTTCCCATATCCCTTGACCCGACTCGTGGTCAGCGATCCTGTTTTGCCAACCACACCTCTACTGACGGCCAAAGCGTCGTGCCCCTCCTCCAATTGACAGACACATCCGGCCTCGAACATGCCATCCGGCTCTTCCCTATTCGCACCAGCGTGCTCTCACCTAACTGGCCTGTCAATGATCAACAGTCATGTGGACACGATCGGTGCCGCGGGCGTGCAAGGTGTGGGGTACGTTTCTTTTCCTTTTCCTTTTCCTTCTCCTTTTCCTTACATTGATCTTCCTTGCATTACACAGCGTGTATTGGATCATCTCAGAAAGTGGCTTGTCAAGGTTCCATGTGAAAACCTTCTGTTTGGGAACTCAAAGCTCATGAAGCAATGTGTGACCTACCTTGTCTTGCTTCTCTCGCATCAAAAGTACAGTGGTCGACGATTTGGTCCCTATACCATTCCTGATTTCGGATTTCTTGAGTAAGCTTGGCAATGGGAGGTCACTCCTCTGGACTTGGGATCGTCAGCTTGTCATCGGGGGGGGCAGCTTCGGTGTGGCGCCTGGCAGCTGCATGGAAAAGGGCAACTGGATCTTCGCCTACAGGTGTCGCGACAAGAAGCCTGTGGAAACATTCCGAAAAAAGCGCCAGTATGGCAAACAATCAACCTACTTGTTGACAGCACATGTGAATCGCTCATCATGGTGTTTGATCAGTCTCTTCGTCTGAGCAGGTGTCATCACAGGTGGAAGCAAAAACCCAGTACTGAAGAATGGCATAATCATCATCATCATATGCACGCCCACGAGCATTTATGTCAAACTCACCTATATTGCACCTTCTTGCCCTTTGAGTTCTCCACAAACTTGAGTATCAGAACGCGCTACTCCTCTTCTGCACCAGGAAGCTGGGATGAAGAAAGTGTGGAAAAGTCGGGGCTCTGCCGTCCACCGCGTTGCTGATGGGAGAGCATTTCGGCATGTATGCATAGCTCATTGCATGGTATTTATGCGAATTTGATAAGATCAGGGAGGAGCATTCTAAGTGCGAGTCAGTGGGCATGGGCATGAAAATTGGTGTCACGCACTTGAGTCCAGCGAGATCGAGTGGTCTATTGGGGTCGGGCATGTCGGTCGAATGTCAGTAAGCAGGCGATACACATTCGACCATTTCAACAGGCCCAAAGTACTTTCACGGGGATATAAACACAAGGACAGTGTTAAGAGCCCGAACCCATCACGTGTCAGGGTCCAGGGGCACAAGGAAAATGCTGGTCTCTCACACTCCCCCGCACTGTCATTCTAGTGTGATCACCCAGATTCGCTTGTCACATGTAGGTAGCACACAATTAGCGTCCGCAAAGAAGGAGTAATTCTACGACTTTTCTGCACCACGAAGTGCATGATGAGAATTATGCCTCATTTCACAGGAAAAGGGGCCATCCTACCAAATTAGGTATTAATAATGTGCAGCAGTGGCGCAGCATTTTCCCATCAGCACTGTAATCCCACAGGCCCATCGTTGTTCGGATCCACCACCTCCCAAGCTATCAGTCGCACTTTACTCATCATTCAGCCCTCTGAACCACTCCCACAATGAAGACCACCATCAAGAAACAAATTGGACATTTCCGATCTCATATCGCCAGTAGAGACTCGTCTCTGGTGCCTGCCCAGCATTCCAACGTATCCAACATGCAACCCGGCACTATGTCCAGTGACTCAAACATTCTCCCAACTCAAGCTAAAGACACTGATGCTATCGCTCTCGAGATACAACAAATAGATTCAGATATGCCCGAGGAACAGGACACAGACCCCGTCCCCCTCGACCCACACTCCGAGAACTCGAGTGTTGCCAACATGCAGACTAAAGCTTCAGATATCGCCCACTTCATGCAGCACGTTGACCCGGACCTTATGGAGAAATTTGGACAGTTCAGAATTCTCGTCATCGGCAGGGCGAATGCTGGCAAGACAACCATCCTTCAGAAAATCTGCAACTCGATGGAAGATCCAGAGATATACAACGATCAAGGAGAAAAGGTATGTTGAACAAGCTAGGATGTGCTGGGTGTTAATGCTGTTGACGTGTGATCAGATCGATTCTGTGATCGAGGGATCCAGGGAGGTAAGTGTCATAGCCATTGTGAACGTCATTGAAGGGCCTTGGCAATCCATCTTGTCTTGCACAGCGTGGACTCCATGACATCAATTATGAGATGGTTTTCAAAAGCAATGAGAGATTTGTTTTCCATGACTCTTCTGGTTTTGAGGCTGGCTGTGAGGACGAGTTTGAGGAGATGAAGAACTTCATCACAGAGCATGCCAGTACAACTTTCCTCAAGAAACAGATCCATGCCATATGGTGAGTGGGTATATTGTATTGGGTTCTAACTACTACTTTGATATGGGCAGGTATTGCATCTCAATGGATCAATTTCATCGTGCCATCACTGTTGCAGAGGAACGGTTTTTTAGTGAATGTGACACTAGGAATGGTGATGAATTCTTGTTGATGATGTGTTCTGAGCTGATTGGTTTGGGTGCTAGTGCCGGTTGTGGTGTTACTCACTAAATGTGATGCTCTCATGACACAGGCATTCCAGGTTGAAGACCTACAACTGCCTCTAGAGGATCAACTTATGAGGTAGACAAAGTGTGTTGAAGAGCTTTTTGCCCAGAGAAATATATTTGGGGATCTGTGCAAGATGGAATTTCCTCCACAGGCATCTGTAAAACTGGAATGTTTGTATATCTATGCTCTCATCCCCATTCTATCCAATTGATTATATTATCAGACATGGACACATCTGACACAGGATGTAACATATTGTTGGAACAGACTACAGCTGCACTGAATGATGCATCATTGCAGGCATTGTTGATTACAGCACAAGAAAATAATATCCTGCTATGCATTGAGTATGCTGTCAGATAGTAAGTAAAACAGTTTCTGGACAAGCAATATATATATTGACAACATAAAGTGCCTTGGTGCCTTATGCTCAGCTCAGCACCACTGAAAGGAAAGGTCTTGATCTGGGTGAAGCATTGGCAAGTTGGTTTCCACACACACAGGTGAGACTGAGTCATTTAAAAAATATTAGAAAACAAAATAATCATATGCTTAAATGATATTGGTGGATGATTAGGTAACTATCATGGCATAATATTGAAAAAGGGCTGACTGGTTGATTGCTTTCTTTTATCCATGAAGAGAGTATGTGATATTAATATATGATGCATTCAAGTCATGATAAACTCACATGCTTTATTATATTAATAGTCTGTAAGTGATATATCAAAACAAAAAGATTCATCTTAACCTCTTCTTCTGCTCTTGAATTACTAGCAGGTGAGCAATCTGGTGGAGACTTAAACAAGAAGTTACCAATGGATTCATGTATATTATTGTTTTGAATTCAAAGGGAGTAAGTCATATAGGAATATATGCAAGTCAGCATCTTATTAATGGATTTGTTTGATGTCACTGCTGTTTTTTTTACTATCAGGCAGTAAGTGATCTGAAATGTAGTAAGAGAGGGTATGGCTAATGGACTAATACTTGTATTATATAATATGGTAGGGAGTAAGTGGTCTAATTACATTTAAAAGACACAAAACCAAGGAGTTTATATCCATTTCTGAAACCATCATTGGATATAAAGAAAGTAAGTGTGACATGGATGAAGAAATATAATTTTATTGACAATTGTATCCATTTTTACAACTGCTGATATTTCAACAATAGTTTGTAGGTGATCAATTATACATTTCAAGGTTGGATGTTGATTATTGGCTTGTACTGTGCCTTTGATTAATAGTTGGTAAGTGTTTGTTGTGAATATAAAATGATAATGTTGCTAATGAAGCTGCCTCCTGCTGCTTTTTCATCAACAGATTGTAAGCAGTCTGATATTGATTTGAAATGAGAATGTTGCTGATCAACATGCCTTCTCCTGCTCTCTCATTGATAGCAAGTATGTGGTCTGATGTGGATTTGAAATAATGATGCTACTGATTAACATGCCTCCTCTTGCTTGTCCATTTATAGGGAGTGAGTAGTCTGATGTGGATTTCAAATGAGGATGCTGCTGATCAGTGTACTTTCTCTGCTCTCATGCATATTGATAGCAGGTAAGTGGTCTGATATGGATTTGAAATAAGAATGCTGCTAATCAGCATCCCTCCTCCTACTTTTGCATTGATAGGGAGTAAGTGGTCTGGTGTAGATTGAATGTAAGGATGCTGCTGATCAGCAGCCCTTCTCTTACTCTTCTATTGATAGGAAGTAAGTGATGTGATGTGGATTTGAAATAAGGATGCTGCTAATCAGCATACCTCTTTCTGCTCTTCCATTGATAGCAAGTATGTGGTGTGATGTGGGTTTGAATAAGAATGCTGCTGATTAGCATACCTCCTGTTCTTCCATTAATAGGAAGTAAGTGGTCTGATATGGATTTGAATGAGAATACTGCTGATCAGCATACCTTCTCCTGTTCTCCCATTGATAGTTTGTAGGTGGTTTGATATAGACTTGAAATGAAAATACTACTACTGATCAGCATGCATTCTTCTGCTCTCTTATTAATAGGGAGTAAGTGGTCTAATGTGCATTTGAAATGAAGATGCTGTTGATGAGCAGGCAACCTTCTACTCTTCCATTGGTAGAAAGTGAGTTGTCTGGTGTGAATTTGAAATAAGAATGCTACTGATCAGTATGCCTCCTCTTACTCTTTCATTTTAGCGAGTAAGTGGTCTGATGCTAATTTAAAATAATGATGCTGCTGATCAGCATCCCTCTTTCTACTCTCCTATTGATAGCAAGTAAGTAGTCTGATGTGGAATTGAAATGAGAATGCTGCTTATGAGCATGCCTCTTTCTGCTTTTCCACTGGTAGTTTGTAAGTGGTCTAATGTGGATTTGAAATGAGAACACTGCCAATCAATATCCTCCTCCTGCTTTGTCATTGATAGCCTGTAAGTGGCCTGGTGTCAATTTTAAATAAGAATGTTGCTAATCAGTATGTCTTTTTCTGCTCTCCCATTGATAGCAAGTAAGTGCTCTGATGTAGATTTGAAATGAGAATATTACTGATCAACATGCCTCCTCCTACTCTTCCATAAATAGCAAGTAAGTGATCTGATATGGTTTGAAATAAGGATGCTGCTAATTAGCATGTTTCCTTCTGCTCTCCCATTGATAGCGAGTAAGTGATATGATATGGATTTGAAATGAAAATGCTTCTGATTAGCATACCTTCTCCTGTGCTTTTTTATTAATAGCAAGTAAGTGGTGTGATGTGAATTTGAAATGAGAATGTTGTTGCTGACTTCTTTGCATCCTTATTGCTTTCTTAATGGTTCCACTAATAGTTTTAAGTGCTTCTATATATAGGAGAAAATATGGTTACTGATCAATTTATGTCCCTTCCTTCTACTTACTTGCCTATTAATAGGAAGTAAGTGATCATGATCTGGTTTCAAATAACAACAAGAGTATGATTTATTAGTTAACATTAACTTTTGTTTCCATAGGAGGTAATTATATGATCTGGATTGATAAATTGGATTACTAATATTCACATGCCTTTTCATGATGCATTGTGCAAAATAGCATGTAAGTGGCCTGATTTACAATGAACATGTGCATTCTCCTTATTAAATGCATTATTTTGTTGTCAAAATCTCGCATAATTCCATAATTTCTGATATATGCAGCTGGTAAGTATTATCTTGCTGCTTTTAAGAATAGTGCAGCTATGAATTGATATGTCTATAGGATGTAAGTTTATTTTGTGATGGAATATGTTTATTTTATTCACATTTATAATTTGTTGATATTCAGCAGGTGAGGTGTCTATATAAGAGTTTTAATTTTCTGATTTATAATTTGAATAGGCAGTTAGTTTTTACCCTCAAGGTTTATATATTATAACTAACATTATCTAGATATTCACTAAGCCTCAGTTCTATCCTGTAAACCTTGTATCATCTGATTATATTATGCATTTTCTAAAACAATCTTATGTTTTTCAGAGCTCTTTTCGAATAACAGAGTCAATGTCCATGGCATGTATATTCTTGAAAGTATGAATATGTTTATCATACCAGTCTTCTATGTATTTTAGATCAAAAATACAGCCAACACACAGAGAGAGATTCTTCAAAATGGCATTGGTAAGTTAACTGATTTTGGAGTTTGATAACCTTTATGCCCTCCTTAATAGATCTTTTACTACTTCTTCAATATTTCTTTGCTCTTGTCCAAAACAAATGTGAAGATCCCTTTTTCTTAGCAGTACAAAGGCACCAGGCATCTGGAACATCTGCTCAACTATCCAAGGCACTAGATGAGCTCTTTGCCAAATATTCTACTGTCAATAATGTCAAGGAAAAAGCAAAACTTGTCATGGATGTGATCTTGCACCACCCTTTGTATATGTAGTAATACAGCTTTTCACACATTTACTTGATGCAAGTGGTATTGGTTGGTGAGAATTGGAGGAAGGGTTGGAGTACTGAGTGGAATTGGTTGTTAGCATTTGGAGGAAGTTTTCTGCTTCAACTAAGTAAATGTTAGAACTAATAGCCTGTTTACCTGTGGTACTTTTTAAACCTCATATACACCTGTTACAGACAAGAATATTTGGCCATTCTGGAGCATCTTCTAAATAATTACCTAATTGGCAGGATTGCCACATTCATTCTAAGAATATTGATTTCAAGGCATAAATTTAGCCAATTTGGTACTGATTTGTGATCTGCTTACACAAAAATGAAATGTCAATTTTGAAGGTTAAATTTAGCCAAGCAAAGATTGTTATGATATACTATATTTTCAAAACTTTTTAACTTAGCGCATTTGCGCACTACCTTACAACCATTCAGACTTCAAAGTCACATGATGTGCATGTGACCGTGGGAAACTACACGTAACCTATGGTCTAGACAAACACGATGCACACACGCCTTATTAATTTCCGCTTCTTCTTTCTCATCATCACCTTCTTTCTCTCACGACGACTTCTTCCATCTATCTATACATAGTAATCACTCCCACGGACCCTATGGTCTGTGTGCACTCCTGTAACATATATAAACTAGCTGTAGTCGACTGGACTCCCCAGTCTAATCCATTTGTTCGCTGCGACCTACGTCCTTGCAGCTGAATTAAGGAAGACATCATCTCTTACTCTCTATCCTCTGCTTTCTCTTTTATCATTTGGTTTGGTGTAGCCCCATTGAGTCTCCGCCAGTGTTTATTCGAGAGCCTCTCATAACAAAGATGAGGATGATTAATGTCAGATAGAGGTTTTGTCCTTCAATTCCATCTATTATATCTGCAAGAAGTTGGCATTCACCCAATCATTAGTAATAAAAGCAATTTTGAATCCACATGGAAAAATTGTCCAGCCATATTCTGCTGTAAACGTAGTAGACCTCATGGTGATCCAAGAGTCATTTCATCTCTAATAAGGATCTTGTTATCATTTTTCTACCTTGTGCCCTGTTTTTGCTTATATCTATGATAAACAAACTACCATGTACAATCCAA
>JBBPQN010001112.1:0-10412 GCA_038092575.1 Boletus subluridellus
CATCGTCCAAAAATGTCCCCTGGTGTAGTCACCGGTGAGTGGTATATAGGATCCACCTATTCGACGTGTCCTCTTTTCTCTTTTCTCTCACTTGCACTTTGTCCTCCGAACCACCGACCAGTGACCACCGAGGACCTAGACGCCCAAGATCATGGACAATCCCAACACGAACGACAGCGCGCCCCCTACGTCGCCGCAGAGCCTCTCAGACAAGGAACACGTCTCCCAGATTGAAGACGGTGGGAAACAGGCGCCGAGTCAAACGGTGTTCAACGCCGATGTGGACGTATCTGGGATCGACGAGCGGAAATTGATGCGCAAGGTGGACTCGCGCACGGTGCCTTGGTTGTCGTTTTTGTATCTGCTCGCGTTTCTCGACCGGACGAGTATCGGGAATGCCAAGGTGCGTACGACGAGGAGTGGACGTTTTCCTACCCCCTCTGCTTATATTGAACCCACCCTCTCTTGCGGTGACGGTATAGTTGTACAGCATGGAAGCGGACCTGCATATTACGGACACACAATACTTGCTCACTTTGACCATCTTCTTCTTCTCGTATGCCATCTTTGAGGCGAGTAAAAATATTGATTGTGTCCCCCCTCCCGCTGGAACTGACGTGATCCCACCTAGGTTCCTTCCAACATCATTTTGAAGCGTCTACGGCCATCTATCTGGATATCTACCATTATGTTGCTGTGGGGCATCATGATGGTATGCTCGAAACGATAACATAAAATAATCTCGTCGGATGATCTGACTCCTGATACAGACAGTACAAGGTCTCATTACAAACTTTGGTGGCCTCATGGGTGCGTAGCTGTCTTGCAATAGATACACCGTCTTTTTGATAGCGTTCGTCCGACAGCGATGCGATGGTTGCTCGGCATGTTCGAGGCTGGGCTGTTCCCGGGAGTCACGTACTACCTTTCATGGTACGGCGAAATCGACTCTTTTTCTTCGTTTATCAATGACGCGATCCGGCGATGGCAGTTGGTACAGACGCAGCGAGTTTGGAATCAGGATAGCGGTATTTTTCTCCGCGGCGACCATCTCTGGTGCATTCGGTGGTCTACTCGCAGTAAGGATTCCCCCTCGTCCCGCCCCATCGACGCTTACTCGACATGTTTTCACAAAGGCTGGGATCTCCAGGATGGCCGGCATCGGTGGTAAACCCGCCTGGTCCTGGATATTCATCATCGAGGGTCTCGCGACGGTCGTCGCGGCCGTGATCTCATTTTGGCTCATCGTCGACTTTCCAGAGGATGCCAAGTTCCTCAACGAGGCTGAGCGTACGGTCATCATTCGGCGACTTCAGGGGGACGACCAGTTTAGTGCCGCTGGCGAACGTCTCAAGTGGAAAAACATTGTGTCGAGTTTGACGGACTGGAAGACGTATCTCTATAGTACGTCCTGTCTCGAACGCGTGATCGGTGCGGAAGTGGGCTTGGAACTGACACCAAAGTGATTTGGCAGTGGTCGTGTACTCTGGAAGCGACATGCCCTTGTACGCCTTTGCGTTGTTTTTGCCGAGTATCATTTCCCAGGTATGCCATTCTTTTTCTCAAGCTCGGTCGTCTTGAAAATATACTTACTCACGCGAAATTGTGTCTCTCACACCAACCAGCTCGGTGAGTCGACCTTGTGCAGGAAAGAAAGCAAAATAGTTTACAAGACATGTTTTGTTTTGTTCTGACGGAACGTAGGTGGTTATACGGCGACAACGGCAAACTTGTTGTCAGTCCCGGTGTACGTGGTGGCGTGTATATTCACCTGCGGCGTCGGCTTCTTGGCCGATCGTTACGGTAACCGTGGGTTGTTCAACCTGTACGTTCTTGATACCCATCAAGTTTTGATCGTGTGACTTACGTGCTCTTCAATGCTTCTGACCGCAGTGGCTGCCTTGCCATCGGTACGTGATCGCCCCATCTAGTCTAGTGACGTTGATTAAAACATTTCGCACATCCAGCCGCAGCGGGGTACATCATCCTGCTTGCTTCTCGCAATCCGTCGCTCTCGTACTTTGCGGTATATTTAGCAGCATCGTGAGCACATTTTCCCACTACCGACGATCATCGTTTGTGTGCTTATCATCACACCTTCGTAGCGGGATCTATCCGTGCATTCGTGAGTAGCGTATTTGCCGTGTTTTACGTTGTGGGTACTGACCGACGGACGACGGACACCGCATGAACAGCCAACTCTGCGTGAGTGCCATGTTTCAGATTTGTGATTCTCCATTGGGCGTACTGACAGACGATATATATACGCACACGACACACAGCGCATGGGTCGGGAATAATGTCGAAGGGTCGTACAAACGCAGTGTCTCCCTCGCGATGGTCATCTCCATGTACGTCACCGTCATCTGACACAAAGTCCGTGTATGATGCAGGGAGAGGCGCTAACACGACACGCGTTTGTAGGGGAAACCTACAGGGTGCGATTAGTTCCAACGTCTACCGAGCAAACCAAACGCCGTGGTATCCCATGGGCCACGGACTCGTGTTGATGTGGATTTGCTTTGGGCTGATCTCGACGTTGGTGATGACGTATATGCTCAAGGCGGAGAATGCGCGACGAGACCGAGGGGAGAGGGATGAGGTGATTGAGGGGTATGATGGGGGGTTGGAGGTGAATGGACGGTTTGAGAGCGTGGAAGAGGCCAGGATGGAGAAGGGGGATCAGTGGAGCGGGTATCGGTATAGGCTGTGATGAGATCATATGGTGGGGTTCCCATTACGAAAACAATGCAATGAGTATATGAGAAACACGCCACCAAAGCGTATTTCGCTCGTGATAACGGTTACCGTTTTCGGTTGACTGCGGAACGCCACCATTCGCGCTGATTGATGTCGACGGCGCCTGTTACTGCACCGGGCTCAGTAGCACAGAGCGAAAAACGAAAAGCAACAGGTTTCAGACCTCGGATTGATCGGATCACGAAAACGATACCAACATTCGGAGCGAGCGCAAAGTGAACGCATGGTCAGACCGCCCAACCGCAATGTTCGCGACGCCTGGACCGGGTGCCAAGAGGAAGTTACGTACTTATGAATCTGACGTTCATTAAGGCAACTATCGTCCACCCCTGGGGCCTTTTGACATTTATTTTTCATGTGCTTGAGCTTGAGAGTGCGCGTCGTGCACGCGTTCGAGTTTGGCTATTGTTCGCAGAACATTAGGATAAACATACCCGAGTTCACGACGTGGTCTGTGGGACAAGGAAGTCAAGATGACCAATTCGGTTCCCTCCAGAAGTCGACGTGTCTGACGAGATGCGGCGGTGGAGTGCTGAATCCGCTAAACGCCGCACCTGCCCTAAACGCTCGCTACAGGACCGCCCCGCCCTCGAATTTAAAAAGGGCGGCCCGTGTTCGCTTGACCACTTTCCTTTCAGAACCTCTATACCAATCCCCACACATACGGCTCTTCCTCTTTCCTTGTTTTACTAGCCAACCCAAAAAAGAAAAAGGAAAGCAAAAATGGGTCGCCCGTTGTATTCAAACGCGTTCAGGTCCACCCCTGCCGTGCGAGACCCAGAACCGCCGAGTTGCGAAAAGTGGTCGTATCTCAACGCTTTCGATCCCGACTCGGACGAGTTCTTTGACGATGAAAACGCCGTGTACGAGGACTTTATTGGCCCCGTCACGTCTGTGAACCCGGAAGAGGAAGAAGACGAAGACGAAGAGGAAAGGGATATGTTGGTCGTCCGGATGGGCAGCGTCAGCCCGATCACTTCTGAGAGCAGCTTGAGCGACAGCGAGAGTCCACTCGCTGTCGGCGCAGAGGATCCCGCGCATCTCGTCGTCGATGCGTTCCATGATATCAGACAGATTGAGCAAGGCGAGTTGGCGTCCATGGTTCGGGGTCCCGCTGTACGCGTCCGCCTCGCCCCCCGGGAAGCACGATGGGGGTCTCAGATGTCAGATTCTGGACGGTCGTATCCGCGACGCGGGTTTACGACGACGGCCGGGGTCCGAACTGTCTCTTATCACCACTCACAGCGCGATGAGTCGCTTCCTGTGCCCGCTCCGAGTGCACCTATTCCGGTACCTGCTGTCTCCCGCCGCTCTGCCACTATCGATGAGCGTGTATTACCATCACCTTCTACCCCGCCCCGTCAGACCCCCATGACGTATCACTCCATGTCTCCTCCGCCTGCCACCACTCCCAGACTCTACTCGTGGACGCGCAACCCAAGTCATTCCGCCTCGCCGTCTTCTGGCGGGCCCTTTACCAATCCACACGCCCGCACATCGTATGCACATCTTTCACCCGCATTCATTCGCATTCGTGATGTAACTGTCTAAAACCCGACCCGACCCGACCCGTCGCATCGTTCTCAAATCCCCATCACCCTCCCAGTTCTCCTTCTGCTTTTTTCCGCATCTCTTGGGTTTTGAAGGACATTTTGCGCGCATCTACTACCATTTGGATTTCTTTCAAGTACTATGCACATCTAATCCACTCACTTATCCTTCATATATACAATAACCGCAAAGTGCTACGACACATGCTTTGCTGTACCATCATGTGCTTTCTATAGTTATTGTGTTGCGGCAAGTGACTAGATTAGGACTCGGCTTTTTTCAATCTCATTCCACTTTGCAATTTGTATACCTCACTCCTGCTTGTGTCGATCGTCTGGAGGCGTTCAGCCCCATCGTGCGTCCCACTTGCCAATGCTCTGACCAATCGCCCATGTCGATTTGCCTGGCGTGTTGGACAGAATCAAGCAAATGGTATCCTCCGATTCTGGGTCTGGCACTCTTAGAGGTGCTTCTTTAGTCGGGGACTCTGGAATGTACGACACGGGCGTCGTCAGATTAGAATGCAACGTGATCGAGATAAAAGGGTGATCGTCTCCGGTTGACGTTGACGTCGACAAGACCGATCTACAGTCAGAACCACGTTTAACATCAGCGATCTCGCATCGTGCAACCCCCGAGGGGAAAAAGAAAGACGCGTACATGGCAGTATCGATCACGGATCGGACAAACGTACTGTCCATCAAGCCTTTCCAGCAGAGATGCGCCACGTCGTCGATCGAGCTCGGTGAGGGCGGTTCGTACACGGCTACATACGGATCCACGCGATCGTTGGCGTGAAGTCTGTTTTCCCCCAAATGAATTTCCGATCCGAAAGACGTGACGACGGCATCTCACCTCTGCGCACCCAAACAAGCCATGCCGACCCATTCAAAGAGGGCCTCTAGGCGTTCTCGATGGTCTTCTTCGTTTTCTTCCGAGGTGGATTGGGTGAGGTCGCCGATGCGGGGGACGTACACGTCCGTCTCGCGTCGTACGCGTGCTGCCACGTCTTTTGTCGTGGACGCGGGGGCCACAGACGCGGGCGTGGACGTCGACGGACCTGTAATACCAACCAACGCGACGGGGCATCGTTGAGTAGGGAGAGAGGACCTAGAAAGAACGAGACACGGTACCCGCATTTGCGCCCACATACGCAACACGCCACTTTTCAAGTCCTTCTGCCGCCCGAACCCCATCCCAGATACCCAGCGCCGCCTTCTGGCGCGCCCGCACCGCAACGCTCGTCGTCTCGCCCTTGAGCGGTATCTGGATCACTTTGTTCCGAACACGTTCAACACCACGCACGCGCGTCAGCGGGTTTAGGAAGGGGGGACGCACCGTATCGTTCTGGACACCCCTTGAACGGGAGTTTCGTACCCACCAACCCGAGCTTTTCGTACAAGCGTTTCGAGACAGAGAGGGTGAGAATACCCCGTGGATCGATGCACCACGTGTCTTCGGCGTCGTGCTGGATAGGGATGGCTTTGAAAGGCCTGGATCAAGATGGGAACATCAACGGGTTCAGATCGCGTCTGGGGAACTGACGGACACGTTTGGGATCGAAAGGTGGGACGCATGTTCGTACAGTTCAGACAAGGTAAACTGGGCCGTCGAGTAGGTCGTTTTTAGGGACGTGAATGCGTGATCCTGCGCGGTGCGCGATGAAAAGACGACGTCGATCTATCCCAAGAACGAAACTGAGATACAAGGATCTTGAAGAGGAATGATCAAAGGAACGGACTTGCTGGACGAACGGATGCGACGTCGCCAATCGTTCTAATTGTGGTGAGGGTAGCGTCCCGGTGCTCAGCCTTACTCTCGACTCTCGCATCGTTCAAAGAAGAGGGAAGGATACGTATACACAGCCACCAATGACCCCTGAATCATCTTTACCGAACACTATGCCCAAGCTCACCAACGACGATATTGTCAATCAGCCTCGTTCTCCCCACCCAAACAGCCCCACTCAAAATCACGGCTCCACTACCAACGGACTGCCTCTGCGACTGACCATCCAAGACCTCAAAGGTATCCGAGTCGTTCATCTGGATATACTCCAGCTTCATATCAATCCCCTTCGAAGCAGCGTCTCTGATCACTCCTGTTACAAGCACCTCGGCCGCACGCATACACGCATCCTTTGTCTCTCCCGCCAACCACCCAGACTCGGCAGCCTGCAGAGCTCTGTAAAGGATATTCGCGACCGAACGTTCTTCCGCCGACAGATATGAATTCCTCGACGACAGTGCCAACCCATCGACTGGATCGCGCTCTGTCGGAACGATATGTACATGGTTCGCCTCCGGGTTCGCAAGGAGTAGGTCACGGCACATTCTACGAAGCAACAGCGCTTGCTGGATATCCTTTTGACCGAAATACGCATTCGTCGGCTGTTTCGGCGTGTCAGCATCCAACCCACGAATCGACAGAAAGAAGAGAGACGTACTTGAACGACGTTGAAAAGCTTGGTGACGATCGTAGCTACACCTCTGAAAAAGTGGGGTCGGCTGATACCTTCCATCTGATGACTGTACCCCTTGACCTCGACGAACGTGCCCTTTTGCAAGGAAACGTCCTGATTTATCCCAGATGGATACATATCCTGGACACCGGGCAAGAAGACCGCAGAGGGCGTTCGGACGTCACCCGAGACGTTTACCTGCTGCTTTGTTAGCTGCTCGACGTCCGTGGGTAGGGTGCGCGGATAGGTGCCCAGGTCTTCATGCGGTGCAAACTGGGCGGGGTTGACAAAGATGGAGACGACCGTCAAGTCGTTCTCGTGAAGCGATCTGCGAACTGTGTGTTAGACGTATGTGTGTGAGCACATGGGTGTGACCTCGGATTCGGGAGGGGTGGCTGACCGAGAGCGAGGTGGCCGTCGTGCAAGGCGCCCATCGTGGGCACAAAGCCAACGGTCTTCTTTTCGTCAAAAGCGTTCTGCCTCCATGCTCTGTACGTTGGAATG
Organism: Boletus subluridellus; assembly: GCA_038092575.1. NCBI lineage: Eukaryota > Fungi > Basidiomycota > Agaricomycetes > Boletales > Boletaceae > Boletus > Boletus subluridellus. The sequence goes on from JBBPQN010001112.1 coordinate 7,277, forward strand.
GAATCTAGGATCGGGATGGGAGACCCTGGGAGTGTCGACAAGGACATCGTGGACCGATGAACGTGGTGAAACACCTGCAAGTTGCGCCAAATGCCTAGAAACATATAGGAAACAGGAGTACTAGTGATTAGGCGTGTGCAACGAAACGTCGAGTCTCAGAGTCGAGCATGGTCAGTGAGTGTGAAGCTTTCGCAAGATGGCGTGGTATCGCGTGGAGCCCAATCCAGATGGCATTGGGTTACACTGTTGCACGCCTTCTGAGACTGGCCCAGGTAGTCCAGTGCTCTTTTCATCGTTGGGATCAGATACTACTTCCCTGACTCTCTATTCCCCGCTGGTGACAGTGATATAAGTTAACCATCGTACGATTCCAGATGGTTTCGCACGTAATATACGATGGTGACGGGTGTCAGATTGGCACTGCCCTGTTTCGATTCGACGGTCTAGGAGTTGTCCTGGCTCGGTGGCGCTTTCGTTACGGGAATACTGCCATAGGTTCAAATGGTTGTAGATCATAGTTATCTTCGAGGCACGTGGACCAAGGCCACTGAATACCCTGCAGGGCACGTTGGGCGTCTATCTCTACAGCATTCGGTTAAAATAATCTCCACCTCCGCCATGATCGTGGTATAACAGTGATCTCCATTTGTTCCTGCAACGCTCGTCATTGGACGCGTTTCCGTGCGACGCGTGTCCGATGCTCGTCATACGCCGTTTTCCAACGCCTCCATTCCGTCTCTCTCCCACCATCAGCCCATATCGCCCATCCATCCTTGATCTGCATCCATGTCACCACAGGATGAGCGAGAATAGCAGCGCGGGCACGTCCAAAAACCGAGAGTGGGCGCGTGTGGGGAAGCAGTTCAGTCAGGACGTAATGTACGACACCGAGGCTGATGCCAATGCCAAGTCCCCAAACCACCTGATGTGGTGCGTGGTATAACAAGTTCAATCTAATTAAGGGGGATGGTATTCAGGTTTCTCTAGAGCGATGTGGCATCGATCCCGACTTACCTCGAGTAGGCAACAAGCACGACCCACGAAACGAGGCCGAGATAGACTATGCATCTGAATGCTTGATCGAGCAAGGGATACCCGCAGGAGGTAAACCGATGACGGAAATACATGTGGCAGACCAGGAAAGCGCCGAAATAACCCATGTATTGACTGTGTGACGATGGGAAGCCATACCCATTCAGGTGGAGGTTACTGCCTAGATCCAATGAGATTCAGCGCTTGTGCATCCTGTCTTAGGGAAGTGGCGAGATGCCTACCGTGCGGTCGTTCCTCCTTGATGACGTGCTTCAAGATCCAATTGAGTGCTTCCGAAAGCAGCTGGCCAGCCCACATGTTAATGATAGTGAGCTCGCGCGTCTGCACGGCAAGGGCGGCATATGCGGGCTAATAGTTGCAAGTCTGGTCTGCTGGCGTACGACTGATGGAGTAAGATAGTGCTGTACACGCACCATGAGAAGAATTGGAGTTAACGTGAACAACGCCAACACGAGGGAAGTATCTGAGGAAGCATCGTCTGAAATAGCTCGTCAGCGCTACTAGTATGGTGGAGGAGGACAACGTTTACGCCTCACATAGGACATGCGTCAGGTCTAACGAAACTCTGTTGGTCATGGTCGGAAGGAACTTTGGCACGTTGTTTGATGTTCCGACTCGCCGCGATCGGACGTGCGGTCGGCGCTTGTCAAGAACCAACCTCACTGAGACAACCAACCACACAGCCCTGCGTACGTTCCACCCTTCACCCGGCGATTACGATTCAGGCCTGACATGTTCCTTAACAGCTTGGCTGTGGCTCGGGTCGGGCCCATCTTTGAATTGGTCTGACAGTCAAATAGCATTGCTGTGTACTACTCAAGTCACTACGCTGACAGGACACTTGGCAACTCATGACTCTCGTTCTGCCATAAATACACGGCCCCCGTGTCGTATCTATAATCTATAAAAGGAGGCGTCGTACATGAAAGACTTCTCCACCTCCGCCCTCTCTCAACTTGCCGTATGGCCTCGCTGCAGCAAGTTGTCGAGCAGCTGGCGTTGCTCGCCGCTGCGAGCACCAACGGGACCGACGGTGTCAATGCCACGTCCCCGATGTCTGCTCCGCAAGGGCCACTCGATCTCATGACATCCACATTCAAGGTGCTCTTCTCCGCCTCCGCCTTGCGTGATTGGGTGATCCTCTTGGTCCTCGGTAGTCTCTTTGAGACGGCTCGCAGATTGCTGGCTGCCTTATGGTATTGGTTAATCAACTCGTTCTTCATCACGGCGGTCTTTGAGGAAGACGATGTCAGCTTCCGTACGGCGCTTGTTTGTTGATGACTTTTGATTCGCGTGTGTTGACTTTTTTTTTTGTCTGACAGAGTGGATCATGCATTGGTTATCCAAGCAGCCTTCGTGGAGTGCGTCATGCTGTCCAAGATATCGAGCGTTGGTACTGATTGCGAAAATCTTGCAGAAGGAGCGCGCAACGTTCAAATCAGCACTTCCGAATTTGACTTTCGTGCAGTGCAGATCGTCCCAAACGAGGGCCAGGGTGCCCACTCGCGGAAAGTGACTTATCTTCCAGCGGTGTCGGAATCATATACACTTTGGTATAATTATCGTTGGATGAGGGTCACCCGTGCTATCGAATCTCACCGTGGCGGATGGTCTACTAGAGAGACGCTCACGGTCAGGTAAGTTCTGCACGACAATATGGTTTGAACATGACTCAATCGTCCCAGCATCATGACTCGCGATCATGGAGTTCTTGTAGGGATCCTCCAGGACGCCAAGAATGGGTACATCGAGGCTCAAAAGGACAAGATAGCCATTTTTGTTTCGGATAGATATAACAGGTACTCTCTCATTCAAATCAACGCTCCGATGCGCCCCCTAAAAACATGTTGTCGCTAGCATTAACGGCTGGAGGGAACTTGCTACGCGTCCCAAGCGGCCTCTCAACTCGATCATTCTTGACCCAGGCATCATAGACCTTGTTCTCGAGGATGTCCGGGATTTTCTTAGCAGCAAGGAGTGGTACGCTGAGCGAGGTATTCCCTTCCGCCGTGGATACCTACTTGTTCGTGTCCTTCCCTTATTCCGTACGCAGTTGGATACTCATTTTGCTTCTAGTACGGTG
>JBBPQN010001113.1:0-10411 GCA_038092575.1 Boletus subluridellus
ATGGAGACGAGGTAAGCAGTCGATATGTTCACGAGTCTTGATTTCCTCGCCAGCAAGGGCCAACTAACGATAATCCACAGGTGCCATCTTGGCAAGGTCGCACTGTATGACACAGTCACCAAGCTCAAATGGGCAGTAGACATCCGAAGGCACGCGATACGGGACATTGTCGAGCGGTTACTCGCTGAAGACCTCGAGTGGGCCGACGAACCGCCACCCGGCGACAAGAGCGTCGCGCAGATGAGCTGGCCCTGGTGGGGCGGCGGAGACAAGGACAAGGACAAGGACAAAGATACCAAGAAGAGGGTGAAACTGCCCGTTCCCGTGGCGAAAGAAGAAGTAGATTGTGTGGTATGTCTCTGTTTCTCCGTTCCTGTTCGATCGTACTCACGACGGCGGCAGGATTGCTTCAACTGGGAGTATGGTGAATGGGAACAGTAGACCGTCATACATTACATAAGACGCTTGCTTGTGATCCTTGGTCGGTTGATGATGATACTCGAGAAATGCTTGCTACCAATGTCCGACCTGTGGTTCGATCGACGCGACACTGACAGTATATGCCACTTCCTTTCGCGACAGTCCTGGATCTGCGGGCTCGATCGTTCACTCGTTCATATTTCATCACATCGCAATGCAGTTGGTGGGGTGAGTAGAACCTAAGCAGAGCTGCTCTCGATGAGGGTATTTCGAACGTTCTACCGCTCGTTGGCGCGGATCTTTCAGACATGATTAACACCAAAGGATAACCCATTCATTCGACCCAAACACCACGGTCCCCATTCAAACTAACTAAATAAGGAAAAAAAAGAAAACATTTTCAGAGCCGCCGTGACGGCGTGCACGCTAGCGCATCTTTCCAGCTGTTCACAGGTTGATATTGACGGGAGAGCAGCCGAAGTTGATCAACCCGTTCTGTGTGCGGAGAGCGATCAGCATCGCTCGTGCGTTCGGAAAAGAAAGTCGGCTTACGAAGTCGTTGTTAGTGCAGCAGACGGGCTGCTGGGTGCAAACAGCGCCCGTACCCGTACCGATGGCTGTGATCGGGGTGCAGCTGAGTCCGACGAGACCCGAGATATCGGGAAGGGCAATCCCAAGTAATCCGAGGAGCTGGGTAACCGTGGTGGACGATTGCTACAGTGTGGGCCATCGTTAGCGCAAAGCGCGAAAGCGTGGGGAGCAAGGAAGTCTCACAGTCTGAGTACTGTTGCAGCATTGCATCGAGCCGGTGTTGCATTCGGAGGTGGTTTGACGGGCTTCGAGCGCGTTGGGCGCAGCGGCGGCGACTGCAGCGAGAGCAGCGACGGGGAGAAGGGCAGAGAAGCGGATGAACATTTTTATAACGGTAGAGTTAGAAAGTCGAACTGTTCGAGAGGCGATGGGATACTGTTTGGCTGATGGTGATCTCTTCTGCGACTGACCTTTTTATACGATGGGTCTCTCCCACTTCCATTGTACCCCTCTATACAACACAGCCCGTTCGTCCGGCACATATCGGCCAATGCGACGAGGTCGGACGGACCGAGTCGTTATTCCGTCACAGTGATGTAACAAGGGGGAAAAGAAGTCGAGTGTTTCGTGAAGTGTCGAGACTCACGAGCGGCGTTTCTGGCTGGGCATATCATATGACCACCGTTCATTGGTGCTTGGACTAACAAAAACGCATCGGATACGGCGAGAATGATGAGGCCTCACTCTGTCCGCATGGGGAATACGAAGCGAAATGGTCTACCACGAGAAACCAGTGACATATCAGTGCCTGAGTGAGAAAATGGTTAGAATCATAATGCAACGTACGTGACCACAAGCAATCACAACCTGTTGTGAGACGGCTTGTGAGCTTGGCCTCTGACCACACACCACTCGATCCTGGCAGCTCCCTGAATACAATGTGGACGGATCATGGGCGTGCCGATTGATCGACTCTAAGGCGGCCCAACCACATAAAGTGACATAAAAACGACCGCTTTGAGGCCGTTGTTCCGTCAATCGTGGAGTTAGCCCCGGTCGACGTGGGTGACTTGTCGCGCCTGAAACAGGGCGCATGATGAGAACGATTGTCCTCTGGTCTCGAGGTTTTAGGTCTGGTTTGGGGAGACTAGCAAGGTGCCGTCTTCGCCCAAGGTGTTCGCGTGAGTCCGTTTGCGCCATATGTTCGTCACGAAGGTGCCACGTTGTCCACTCAGCCAGGTCCAGCATGTGTCGAGGGGCAAGCCGAATGGAATTTGGTCAGTATCGTGCCGAAATCGCTAAAAAGGGACTTGCACGCAGTTGAGTTGGCAGGGATGGAGGAATGTTTTTCAGCTCGGCCTCATCTCGCTTGTTCGGCTACAATCCCTACTAATGATTAGCACTCATGGCCGCCACACTGGCACGAAACAGACAAGGACAAAGTCAATTGGATTTCTTTGAGAAATATACAGTCAGTAATCAGGCAAAGAAATATACGAGGAAACAGATAAATTTGAGAAGGATGTGGCAGGCGGTGCAACAATTTTCGCCGAATGATGTGCTGGAGGTAGGAACTTGGAAGCAAAGTGGCATGCTTACCCGCCCGACAGATTGTACGGGAGCATTTATGATCGTGAGAATTTCACCGTCTTCTTCATGGATGGTGACTTTTCCGCGGACTGGTCATGGCGTGTGGCAGGGTCTGTCTGCCCGTGGTACGTTCTGAAATGGGATGTAATGCCTGCCATCAATTCCGACCTGTAATTCGATTGACATGCTGACCATTATCATGTCAATGCGTTCTGAAATTGATTCCGCCAATGGACGATCTGCACTCGACGCGGGAGTATATGTCACTTCCTCTCGCGATAGTCCCAGGTCTGCGGGCTCGATTGTTGGACAAGTCAGAGTGAAGAGTGATGTCGCTGCGCCGTGATGGAATGCATGCTGAACCTGCTCAGCTCTACGACGCTTAGCAGGACAAAAACAGGACAATTGGCCAACAGTCGTGCCTCAAATTGCTGACTCAGTGCGGCTTGTTTACTGTTTCCCGTTTTATCCTGTTTTCTGTTTCTCTGTGCACAACCACATGATCGTTCACCTGCTCACCCCTCATACCTATCGCAACTGTCTTGGAGATGGCCGGTCCGGAGAGAATGATATGTTCTGCGCTTTTCTCAACGACGTTCTTTTCGAACGTTTTACCCCTCGTTGGCGTGGGTCTTTCAGACTAATATTGTAACACCGAGGGTTGACCCATCAAAATGCCATAACCCCTATTCATACAAAATTAGTAAACAAGGAAGAAAGTCAACATTTCATATCGAGAGCCGCCATGCCGACTTGATCACTGTCGCATCTTTCAGTTGTTCACGTTGATAGGGAGAGCAGCCCACATTGATCAACCCGTTCTACGTGCGCGGAACATCGCTCATGTGTTCGGAAACTTCAAGATCAACTTACGAAGGTGTTGCCACTACAGCAGACAGACTTCTGTGTGCACACAACACTACCGCCCGTATCGAACGGGGAGCAGCTGAGCCCGACGGGACCCTGGACGCTGGGAACGGGGATCCCGAGTAATCCAAAGAGGTAGGTAACCTTGTAGGAGTTTCACTAAAGTGTGGGCCATCATTAGCGCAAAGCATGAAAGCGTGAAGGGCAGTGAGATATTGCAAAGTACTGCTGCAGCATTAGATCGAGCCGATGTTGCATTGGGAGGTGGTTTGACGGGCTTCGAGCTCGCTGGGTGCAGCGGCGGCGACTGCAGCGGCAAGGAGAAGGGCAAAGGAGTGATCAGATAGTATTTCGCTGATGAATCGATGATGAGCGGTTCTGCAACTTACCTTTATACAGAGATGGGGCCTCTTTCCCCCCTTCCATTGCACCCCTCTGTACACAGCCCGTTCGTCCAACACACATTGGTCAATGCGACGAGGTCGGGCGTACCTACTTGTTATTCTGCCACGGCGATGTAACGCGGGGAAAGAAACCAAGTCCGTGAAATGTTGAGGCTGGGCATATCATATGATCACCGCTCATTTATGCTTAGACCAACGAAATCACCTTGAACGCGGTGCGGAGGATTCGGCCCCATCCTGCCGCGGGGACTTAGGGGAAATACAAAGCGAAACAACGAGGGGAAACAAGCCAAGTCTGTGAAATGTCGAGAGTCACGAACGACGTTGGTTGGTTGCGCATATCGTACGATTGCCGTTCAGTCATGCTTAGATGAACGAAAATGCATTGAATACGGCAGGGAGGATCCGGCTTCACCCTGCCGCAAGGGCCCAGGGGAAATACAAAACGAAATGGTCGCCTACCATGAGAAATCAATGCCAACATATCCGTGCCTGGGTGAGATAGTGACCAGCATCATAACGCAGCGTACGTGAAAACAGGCAATCACAACCTGCTGTGACGCCACTGGCACCGGGCCCTGGCAGCTCACTGAGTGCAGTCCAGACGCGGATCATGCGCGTGCCGATTGATCGACTTTAAGGCGGCCCACAACTGCACAATGTGACCCAAAGTTGACCGCTTCGAGACCATTTTCCGTCATTTAGCCGATAACGATTAGTTATGGCGATGCAGGTCAAACAACGTTTGTTCATTCCAAAGTACGGCGTGCCGGGACCTAACAGAAGCTGTCAGGGATAAGGACGTCGGGGCGGTTGTGCGGCCATCACGGTTGGAGTGATGAAAGGGACGTGCCTCGATGTGACCGTATACAACACAAGTCAACAAGTGTACGAACACTGAACCGCGTCAGCCTGAGACATTGCAACAATATGACATTTTGGTGCTTTCTCAGTGTCAACTTTTTGGTCTCCCGTTGCATCCGGTCCCAGACGTGGCTGCCAGTGGAGAAGCAGCCAATTCTACTTTCGGTGTTTCTATCTGGAGATCAACAACATTCGTGTTCTACTAGTCAGTACAACCCCCTCGACTAGTCTTACACCAGGTCCAAGTCCGAGTTTAACAGGGGCTCTTCCACTCATTCATCGAGCAGCAAAGCTTCCAGCATCACAAAGCTAGTTCCATCCATGGTCACCCCCAACATCCCTACAATGGAGAAGACGGTGAATGGGAACTGTAGATTGGTGATATATTATATGGACGGTGGCCCGTAATCCACGGTAGGCTGGTGAATTGTGATAATGGTACGCAAGGTAACGCTTGTTATCAATGTCTGATCTATGGTTCGATCGATTGACGTGCTGATCATCACTATACGTTCCGACGTTTGAAGTGCTTCCGCCTGCAGTCGATGTGGGAGTATATCATTTCCTTTTGCGATATGCCTGGATCTATGCCCTCAATGTTTCATTTGTTCACATCTCATACCATTTCAATGCGACCAGCCCAGAGGCGAAGATCTGATCCGGGCTTCTTGGCGCAATATATATATTATTATAATTTCTTTCGAGCAAATTTCAGCACCGAAGGAGGACCCATTTTATTAGATTGCATTTCCTTTACACACTGGCACAGAATACCATAACCCCTATCCAAACAAAGAAACAAAGAAAAGAAGAGCCAAGAAGAGAAGAAAATTCAAGAGCTACCGCGACGATTTAGGCACCGCCACATATTCCGGCCGTTTACACGTTGAGGTTGATGGGAGAGCAGCCGAAGTTGATCAATCCGTTCTGTGTGTGGAGAACGATCAGCATCGCTCGTGCGTTCAGAAAAGAAGGTCGGCTTACGTAGTCGTTGTTAGTGCAGCAGACGGGCTGCTGGGTGCAAACAGCGCCCGTACCCGTACCGACAACTGTGATCGGGGTGCAGCTGAGTCCAACGAGGCCCGAGATATCGGGAAGGGCAATCCCGAGTAATCCGAGGAGCTGGGTAACCGTGGTGGACGATTGCTACAGTGTGGGCCATCGTTAGCGCAAAGCGCGAAAGGGTGAGCAGTGAAATCTCACAGAGGCAGTACTGCTGCAGCAGTCGAGTGAGCCGGTGTTACATTCGGAGGTGCCACTGTTACGGGCCTTGAGCTCGCTGGGCGCAGCGGCGACGACTGCAGCGAGAGCAGCGACGGGGAGAAGGGTAGAGCAGCGGATGTACATCTTTCTAGCGGTGGGTGGGCTGAATTGTTCGAGAGGCGATCAGATACTGTTTTGCTGATTGTGAGTGGATCTGCAGCCTACCTTTTATACAGGGAGGGGGCCCTCTTCCCCCCCTTCCATTGCACCCCTCTGCACGCTATCCTTTCGCCCAGTATGCCTGCCAGTGCGACGAGCTCCGGCTAACGTACCTGTCATTCCGTCACAGCAATGTAATAAGGGTGAAGAAAACAGTCTGGTGTTTCGTGAAATGTCGAGATTTCTACTGTCACTCCTTGCCGAGGACATCATATGACCACCGTTGATTGGTGCTGGGACTAACGAAAACGAATTGAATATAGTGGGGAGGATTGGTTGGGCCCCGTTCTTCCCGCAGGATCTCAGGGGGAACATGAAACAAAAGGTCATCCATCGCGGGGATTATGGAAACATCAGTGCCTGGGTGAGACAATGACCAGACTGCAACGTACGTGAATACTATCACTCACGATTGGTGGGGGTTGCGGCCACCAATGGCAGCTCGTGGGACGCAATATACATGCGGATCACATGCATGCCGATTGATCGGTCCTAAGGCGGCCCACAACTGCATAAACTGACATGAAAACGACCGTCTCGACTCTCGAAAACTTTGTTCCATCCCTTGGCATCTTGCCAATGGTGATTTGGTATGGCTATGCAATCACCACGCTCATGTCGGGGTAGTCAGCATGCAGGGACGTAAGAGATGATGCCAAGGTGGGTAAGATCCTCAAGCCTTGGGGCCATTGTGCGGCCAACATAGTCATGGTAGCGACGTACCTCAATATGACGTACATTGTGGTATGTACAACACTGGTCAACGACAGGCTTCACCGCCGAGACTCTGGATGTGAGACCGAGGACCAGGTTTCTTCTCCAAGGATAGGAAGCAGCCTGCAAATTTTTGGGGAGAAGGAAAATAACTGAATCCTGAGATTCAGGACATCCACTGACGGACGATGACACGCTCACGATGCGAGATAGTTAGTCTGTTGAGCATTATCGTCCCACTGGCAATGAGAGCTCCCCCTACAGAACATGTTATCAAGTACTTTCTCCCGGAATGAGTCGAACTTGTATGATATACCGAATGATGAACCAAAGTTGTGTTGAAGAAAGGACGTGATGAGGGTGTACGAGTATATCAACTTAACCTATCAAGCTTGTCTTCAAACTTCGAATACGTGGCGGGCTTGCTGGTCAAGGATAGAGTGAAAGCGAGATGGGGTTCGAGAGCTCTTCAAGGGTTGATATTAAGGCGGCTGCATGAATTTGGCGGAGAACTATTTGTGATGATCCTTTTGACCGGAATGCGCGCGGCCATCTCGTTTGCACTGAATGTCTGACTGTCTAAATCTGACGAATTGTAAAAGTGTCGGGGAACCGGAGGGTGTGGGAATAGTACATTAGGGGAATACCAGATTTAGTATCTAAGCTCGAACACTGGCGCGATGCTTCACCCATGTTTTCTGAGGTCTGCTAGGTATCGATTCAAAATGTCGCAGGAAAACAGCGGCCAGAAACAGAGACATAAAATAAAGCTACTGACAGGGTTTTCCGGGATATGCTCAACTTATCCACCAATCCTTTTGGAACAGGAGTATTGTTTCAAGTTTGTAAGTCGACGTTCTCGAAGTCTCGTGACGTTGACTTTGTCTTTGATGGACCAAGTACGCTAACTTTCTTCGGACTAAAGTTTTCCTTTCACAGTAGGACGTGGTACGATCTGGATTCGAGTCCCCCACCTTCTATTGCGACCTTCTGCTTCGCCGCCCTGCCGGCATTCTGGCTCCCTATGCAGCCTTGCGATAGCATTTTTAACCTTGGACATTGTGGCTACATGTACGATTCGTGGTGTTAACCTCAGTGCTGTCTGGCATATGCACGAAGTGACAAACCGAGGTATTTAGTTCCCCTGTCCCGAAGCGCTAAGTCGATCGACTCATTGTTCGCCCCTTCCAAGCTTGCCATGTGTATGTCACATACTCACAGTCTGTTTATCTTTTCTCACGTACTGCTCACCCGGAAATCATCAATGTTCTTTATCACGGACGTGTCCAGAACCCAAAGTATGGAACGGCGCCACCTCTTCCTATTTCATTCATTGACATGGCAGTGGTTCGAGAACCGTCTCACGTTAATCACTATCCTACCAACTAGGAGCAGCCACTTTGGAACTGTTCTGCCTAACATTTCGGGGCTCGCCGGGATCAGCCGTGTTGTGGCATGATGGCATCGGTGGTAGCAGTGGTGTGGTGACACTTGCACCCAGTTTCTCGTACATGTGCTGTACCGATAACAGTCGATACAAACATGGAACATGGTTGAACGTTGATCGGCGCTAATCAATTTCCTCACCAGCTTTTCCCACCTGCAGAATGGGGTCATCAATTTTGGCTGCACTCGCGTTATTTCCACCATATGATATCTATAGACTATATCTGACACATTTATCAGGTTCTCTTCCTTTTTTTCTGGATCTTCGACTTGCTTCTTGATGTTTATTGTGGAGCCGACCGGGGTCGGGGGATTTACATCGGCATTTGAGAAACACTTAGCCCCAGCCTTTGGTGAGGCATTCTGTCACACGACCACTGGTCTGTTTCAGTACCAGAACAATTGTCCGGTGAGTCGAAGATTGAATGCAGACGAGATAGCGGGGGCTCAATCGGTAGGGATCGCCGTACACGATTAAAATTTTCTGTTAAGTTGCCGATTGACCGAACGGCGGCCGCGGAACTCAATTCAAACGTCCGCTAACATGTCGCGTCCCTTTGTCTCACTCGAGGATGCGAGACTCGGCATCGAGAGCACGCCTTGAAGTTTCGTCCTACATTCATTTTCTCACCTTGCACTGCTACCGCGGAACGGGTTCGTGATACGATTCAAAAAGAGTTCATTGCACAAAGTTCGGTGGTACAAGTATCAAAGCTATCAGATCGGGCTGCCGCCAGTTCACCTCCATGCAGCTTGAAAAATACGCCGATATTCTTACAAAAAAGAGAGGCGAGAGGGCGGGGAGGTATCAACCTCACGCATTGACAGTCACGGGAGAGCAGCCAATGACAACCACCCCGTTCTGCATCGGGAGAGATGGCCAAGGAGGAGGATTATCACGTCATCAGCACACAGTACCAGTCGGGGATGAACCAGCGCAAGCGCGTGGTATCGACTCACGTAGTTGTTTCCGGTGCAACACACAGGCTGCTGAGTGCATGATGCACCGCCGCCGACACCGATGACGGTGATGGGGGAGCAGGTGACCCCGATGGGTACATCAACGCCAGCGAGAGAAATGCCAAGCTCGTCGGCGAGTTGGGTGACGGTCGGGTCATCCGCCTGTGAACAACTGAATTCATGAATCGCACGCGGCGAAAGGGGGATGTCTCACAGGAAGAACCTGGTTGCAGCATTCGTTTGGACCGGTGTTGCAGGAGCCGCCGCGAGCCTCGAGGGCATTTGGAGCGGCAGTGGCGACTGCAACGAGAGCAGCGATGGGAAGAAAGGTAGAGAAATGGATGAACATGTTTGGTAGTCGAGTAGATTCTTGGGGAGCTGAGGACTCGATGGAAGAGTTGTTTTCTGAAGACCACTGAAGCTGGTTCCTCTCTTTTATACAGCGATGGGTTCTCTCGTATAGCTTGTTGTTCTAACAAACACTGCCGACACGAGAATGGGTGTGGATCATGTCATGACGATAAGAAACAAAAAGGGAATGTTAGGTAGTTTACGAATTTGGAGCTCACGATGACAACCTCTCACAGATGACCTCATGGATCGTAATCGCCGTTGAATAGATTCCACGGAATACAAAGAATAGGATCCCACTCCATCCCCTTGGCAGGGGACGCAACGTACTTGTCTTCGATGAGGAACATGGATGGAGTCCCAGTGAACCGTAACATGAACGCAAGAATCACTGGCGATGCGCAGCGTACGTACGAGCAGACGTCGGCGGAAGAAGAAGCGACGATCGACGATCAGGCGGCCGAAACTTCCAGATCGCGGTGGTAGAACCAAACACGGGTGATCGTGACCGTCATTCCGCTGCCTTGCATATTTGCCCGACTGGAGGACGCCGCGTAGAACAACGCCACGAACCTGAAAAGCCCCGTGGAGTGATCTCGAGCTCGGTTGAGCAGACTTGAAACCCTCTGCATAGGATCGTGTAGGCAGCTTGGGCCTGAGATCTTATCTTCATACTAGAGTTCAGATCAAAAGTATGCCGGCAGATCGAAAAAAGTGCAACGAAGCGGGGCTGTTAGAGACAAGGACGGAGGTCCTTCGTCGTGCCACTGGCATGTAGTGCCTGAGGTGAACGCACCTTTATCCAAACCAGGTCATGGTGCACCAAGTGGCGCTGATGATAT
>JBBPQN010001114.1:0-10410 GCA_038092575.1 Boletus subluridellus
GAACATTGTGATCGAGTGACGAGTTGCCCGTCTGTCCATGTGCCACTGGCACACAACTTACCACTGGTCGCTCCATGTTCAACGTGCTCGCACGTTGGGGTGCTCGAAATGCTTTCATGCTATCAGAAAGACATCAAGACATTTACTTTTTTATTCAGGACGATGGCCCAACTCTCCAAACGCTGGTACGAACAGTTATTGTGCGAGCAGGAGAAGGTTAGTACCAACCCCTTGGCAATCTCAAGTTCAGTTTGGCAGTATTAAGCTTTGGTAACTTCAGGTAGCGAGTGTTTCTTAACGCTTGCATCAATCGTTAACACTATCACCATGTTCTCGCCATGCGCCAACTCCAAAGACGTTGAAACCTCTTTTTCCAAACAGAACCCTTTCACGGTTGAACACATCAAGGTGATGTATGCCACCCCATTCGCACAGGGCTTCAATAACAACCAATGCCATGCTGCAATTCGAGCCATTCTTCGATATGGTGCAAACAGTGATGGTGCTCACTTTCATACAAGAACTCCAGCTGGCCTTCATCCGGCTTATGTGTCATTCAATCCCTTCGAGAAATCCAAGCACAAAGTTCTCAGCAGAACGGAATTGGTTGAAGCCTCTCTCAGCGACATTTTCGATGTGGTAAGACCAATAACTAACAATTTCATCAATCACAGCTCACACTCCTCATAGATCACTATGCAAGACCGTTTAGACGGGGGAATTTCACTTTTGATCAGATGCCCCGGCTCCGACTTGCCGTCAAACCTTGCCGCTGAAAAACTTATGGTTGATGTCTATATTACCCCATGCGAGTTCATTCGGAACGAGCATGCTGACGGTGATACTGCCATGCTCATCCAGGCTTTCTGTGAGGAGTTTGCAGTTCCTCATCTCCAACGCTTTGTGGAACAGTGCAAAACCGAATCCATTAAACCTCCCAAACCGTGCTGTAAGTACATCCATTGCCATATACAATCAGTCTGCTAACTTCGCTACAGCACTCGCAGAACGTATTTGTCTCAATGGTCCCAATCACCTCCCTACTTTTACAGATGCTACCTCTGCACGCATCCGATGTACTGCGCTGAGCGCAGATGCAAAACCAGATGCATCTGAGGACATACAACACCTATCGGCCTCTGTTGCAATCCGCAAGTCAGCCATCCTCACCCCTAGCGGGAAGAAGCCTCCCCCTCTTTGTCAGCGCTCTGCCTGTAAATGTCATCTTGTGGATGCATTTCTTAATGTGGCCAATGAAAATTTTTCAGAACCAATACCGCTTGTCATTCCCTCCGACACATTGGACTTAGGTCCACTGCTGATTTCTCTTGGACCAAACACTGATGCTGTACTTGATTGCTTTGATCTCGGAGACAAATTACTCCCTTGCTTGCATGTGTTCATCAGGACCATCCACAGTAGCCATTGGAAGGCTGCTCTGAGGACAGCGCCATGGAGCCTGACATTTGAGCAGGTGGCCAATCTATCTTGGGCCCTCTTGGCTGACCTCCAAGGCACTCCCGTGTTTTCCACAACGGTGGTATTTATTTTTCCTACCTGGATCTCCACCAAATGCTGATTCATATGGCAGAAACCCAAGTCGGCTCTCAGCATTTTATTCCATATTCTTGGTATCATGACCCTGCTTTGCATGCTTTATATTGTTTTAGTGCTCATCATATTCCACTGAATCCCCTGATTCTGTTTCACCCTTGCTGTCAATTTATTGTTTCTAGGTTGCCAAATATAATTTTTTTCTACCTTTCTACCGTCTCTGCCAACCGTTAAATATTGCAGCACTTTGGGGGGTAGCTTGACTCACTTGCCCTCCCCATTGCTATGGCTTCCCAAGTTTCCCGTACCTCTAGGGTGGCCAGGTGGTGCGTCCATCCCAGAGCACCGCACCCACGCCCGAGGATCACCCTAAGTAAGGAAGCAAGGGAAGCACTGAAACTAGATCAGCGCAAGAAGTCCTGATGCTTCAGAGAAGACCTGGACAATGCATGGAAGTCAGTGAACAATGTTATGCAGACGCTTGCCTCTAGACATTACAAGAGTATTCGTTGAGTCCAGAATGAGCTTTATTTCGGCCATTCCAAATTCTGTTCCCGCTGAAACAAGATCAATGCTTGGAACACGTTCTGTTGGAAGAAGTGACAATTTGATCACAAGGCACCCGTGGTCAATGGGTCAAACGAGAATGGTATTTTTTATATATACTATGGTGGCCAACGTGTATACCTATCATGTTCCATTACAGCAGCTGGAAGCGATACATTGCCCTGCCTCGTTAAGGATAATCATACAGACTACCACAAACTCTCGACAAAGGAAAAGGAGCAGCTTGTCAAAGAGCTCGCTGAATTCAAGAAGTCGGTGAACGTTGGGACGCGAACCACGATGAGATCCAAGGTTAATGACATCTCTCACACACTCAAAGCCATCAAGAATGAGGTAGGTTGATTTCCAGTTCTTTGCCATTCAACGTCTAACTATATTTCTAGCTTCACAATCTCAAACATCGCACCGGCATTGAGACTATTCTATACTCAACACGTGGGACAACCGACCTCCCTCTTCAAGGCATGTCATTTGCAACTGAGGGTGTCAGAGATTTCATGGGCACCATTCTGAATATTGATACCAACGATCTCATTAGCAAAATGGAAGGATTTGCCATACAAGGAATCAAAGGTATGTAGTCCGTCTCACCGCATTAAAGAATCACACTTATATAGTATGTAGGAGCAGCCCAGAATCATCAGCAACAGATTTCAAGTGTCCATGCGTCTATTCAAAGCATCATCAATAATAAACTCCATTCATATTAAGCTTTTGTAAGTGGATTTATTGACGAAATGTTCTCACCCAGAAACAATCACTGGGGATCTGAAAGTGAAGATGCAGTGGCCTCAATACTTCCGAAACGTAATCTCGCGCTACAAGGTTGCCATAGTGAGGACATCTGGGAATTGAATTTTCCAGTCATCCAGGCGTCCAGGCAGTCCGAAACTCAGCAAATATGACCAAACAATGTTCAGGCGGAGATTGAACTGTGCTGAAGCAGCCGAGCGGCAAACTGTCACATCCCGCCCTTCCACCACATTGACACTCTGTGGTGGTGACCGCCCCCAACTGATATTCATCGGGTTACCCTCGGCCAGTGCTCACAATTGGCCTGATGACCTCCTAGTTGGCATCCCCGCCCCGCCAGCACCTCGGGCTCTGGTCTAGAGCAATTGATTGGCTTGCGATCGCCCTCGCTGATAACTATCCAGTGCACCTGCCCTGCCGTCTTTCGCGACACTCCCCCAGCATTTCCCCCCTGCTACACAAGTTTGAGATGGCTTTCCCCCCCATCGGGCTTCCATGTACCATGCTGATCAACAATCCAATGTTACAGCATTCTCGTCTCCCATCTGGCATTCCTCCCTGCCCGCTTCCCTCCAGGCACTGTCCCAGACATATAAAAAGGGCATGTAACCACGATGACCACTCCTCCCATCCCCGCCGCTCCTTTCTCTGTCTACCCTATCCGTCTTGTCCTCCTCTCAACCTTCAATGTACGTCTATCTTGTTTCTCCTCCAAGGTATGGGATTGTTTCCCTGCAATTTCTGTAGCTGACTCGTTCACTTGTACAGCTTCATCACTCATGCTCCTTATCCCTCTCTCCTTGATGGCCTTATTGCGATCCTTAGCCTCATGCCGTTCATTCCCCCACCTTATCCTCCCTCCTGCCCATGCAGCACCGCTGAATGTGGTGCAGATGTCCCACTCCATTTTGTAATGGCTTCCAATCCCTGCAATGCTGGCTGACCCTATTACGTCGTTAGTTTACCCTTTTCTGATGCGCTGCTTTTGCTGACACTATACCCTAGTGCAATCAATGCAATAGTTGGTACTGATGGGGCGATGGGTTAGGTTTTTCACCCCGCAACTCACCCACAACATCACCCACTCTCATTCAGGATGCGACAATCTGTTGATACTGCATAGCTGGTCTGATGATGTGCTTTTTCCAGGCAGTTGCCCACCCGAGTCGGCACCTGTGCCCCTGCAGCCTTCTGGTGCCCATGGCCATGCAGGTGAACGGTGCTGCTATGTGAAATGTATGGTCACACGGGTTGGGCGCAGGTGCCAGAGACACATGTGTCGCAAACATTGTCATGCCGCTGGAGGTTGCACTGCCGATGGCCACACTGTGACTGGTGGTCATCCATCGCAGCCGTCATGTTCTGATATGCCGATTCCTTCCACATCTTCCTCTTCCAAGTCAATCACCGATTCCGATTTTGCACCGCGCCCGCCTGCTCTTCTTGATTTTGTCACAGACTTGTCAATGTCCTCTGGATCTTCCTCGTCACTTGCAATGACAAACCTCGATCGTTACCCGCCAACCTCAGCCTTCTCCTCCTCCTCCTCACTCCTGAACATCGATCCTGCTTTGCGCCCGCCATCTTCCGTGCCATCATCAGTTGCTGTGTCCCCATTGGTCCCACACTCCGTCGTGGGTCGGGATGCTCATTCCTCTGCATGTCCGCCTGTTCCTACCCCCCGCGTTCAAATGGCAGACACATCCATCAATCCTCGTCATGCCTCTCAACTCTGGCCGATCTTTGTGGAACACGTTGCCAGTGCACATGAGAGGGCCAAGAAAAAACACCAGCACGATCAAGAATCAGTACTTGATAAAAGGAGAATGCGTGAGCGAGTGCTTGCTTTCAGTTTTTTCAAGGTACGGCGGCCCTTCTATGCTTAAGGTGGACCCGCTTGCTAACCACGCTATAGAACAATGAAGATCCTATCACCGTCAACATGCAAGATGGTTTCATTTACCCCTACTTCAAACTTATGCGGTCCCTACTCCTCGATCTTGAGCTCATCACACCAGAGGATGACACCACATCATTGCCCGCCATCCACTTCTTCAATCCCGCACTCGATACCTGGGTGAAGATGAAGATGAACAGCATCATCAAGCTTACCGAACCTTCGCAAAAGCTTTTTTTCAAGGCGATCAATGTCACCTCATACCCCCGGTTTGATCACCACTTCCGTTCCGCTCCCTCTTGCGAGCCAAATCCTCATGTATCACTCTCACAGGAACATAGCTACGTCAAGAATGCTCGGACCCTCATCAAGGCAGCCACATTGGACCCTCTTGATGAGCTGTTGGAACTCACTTCCAATGAGGATGCACAGCATGCTCCCTCAGCGCTGGGCTCACAAAAACGTCGTCGCCAGAAGTCCAACCAGCTGCCACCCCCCTGTTGAAAAGCATGCTTGGACTCTGATGATCTTCAGTCAAGACGTGCCCACCTCCGAGTCTCAGACAGTGGTACGCACGATGCAGTGTCTTGACCGCTTTGTGCTAATATTAATATTTTCACACTAGATGATGTTATCTCCCTCCACGATGACGACAGCATCACAGCGCCCAACGGCAATGGGCCTGCTCAATCACCCACCAAGGCCCACCTCCTTCCCAGTATCGATGTTACAGAAGCAAAGTTTCTATCTAGCTTTTATGCGATCAATGTGCACACCGGTTTTTCCTTCAAACCAAAAGGCAAGCTGACAGTGGTGCATCAATTCGAGCGATTTTTTGGAGTCCGTTGGAAGCCTTCGACATACTATGATCACAGGGCAAGGTGGTTCAATGCCCCGCACGATGCAAGGGACAGAGCAGTAGCTGCATGTTATACCAATGCTGGTCACTATAGCGCATTCTTGGCAGCACACCCCCCCAAAGATGCTGAGCTCAAGGCAGCAAAGCGGAGGCTCCATGCAGCCCAACAAGGCAGCAAAGCGCAGGCTACATGCAGCCCAACATGATTAGATCTATGTCCATCATATTTTTCCTCATGCATTGTCCAACTTGTAGTTATTGTTACCAATGAACATACTTCATCATGCACACCAGTGGAGAGCGCTGCACTTGTCATGCACTCCGGCGCACGCTGGCACACTTGTCATGCACACTGGCAGATGCTGGCGCACTCCTCAGCTGCCAGTCACTCCGGCGCACGCTGGCACACTCATCTCATGCACGCTGGCGCACTTGTCATGCACTCCGGCAGCCGCTGGCACACTCATCAGGCCGTCGGTCACTCCAGCGGAGAGCGCCGCACTCATCGTGCATGCCGGTGGAGACTGGCATACTCGTATATGCACACCAGCAGACGCTGGCGTACTCATCGCTCACACCACCAGCCGCTGGCATCCTCCCCAGTCCTGTTATATAATGCTCAAGTAACATATAATAGTCTGGCACACTCAGCTCTTGCCCCGCACCCTTCTTCACCCATTCTCGCTCTCTCTCTCTTCCCTCCAAGCAAGTTTCCTTCCCCTGTTGATATCCTCCTACTGAAGCTACCTCCACAGTGTCCACCCATCTACCCTCGCCATCACCATCACCACCTCCGTCAGTCTTTCTTCGGCAACAAAAACCACAGTACACCCACTGGTGTCTAGGTTGTGTCCAGTCACTTGATTGGCGTCGCTGGATCATCCATGACAATGATTTTGGCTGATGGTACACATTCATAAGCCTTTCTTCCTTTTGTTTTTCATCACTAACACTACATAGTGTGACATGGGCGAAGATGGTTGTGACCGCTTCCAGTGGGCCTACGATGAACTGGAAGTTACGAATGTCACACCATCCTCTCCTGTGTTGCGTGCATTCAGCCCTCCCAAGCGCCAACGTAGCCCTTCAATCAAGATCTTGTCATCGCCACCCACTGGCTCTGCACACTGCCGCTGCCCCTCCTCTCACAAATCACTCAAGAAGCAGAAATCACAAACTATACAGCATTGTGTGCCCTCACTTGATCACCCTGTATCCTCCCCAACTATGTGCCACCACCCATGAAGCAGCCAACACAGATCTGTCACTGAAGCACCCATGCATCATCGGTCACTGGCATCCAAAGGGAGCACAGTGGGTGATCAAGTGCGAGTATGGCCATTTGACTTCTATGTGGATGAGATAGATGCCGGCTTTGAGATATGCCGGGAGAGGACAAACAGGCAGCATCCTGTACAGGAGGTGTTTGAAGGGCACTTCAGTGTGAAGTTCGTCAAGTCAACCTTTTACGACCACCGCCGTCATTGGATGAGTGTCAGCTCATTGGTTCACAAACAATACATTAGGTATGGACAGACAGAACGAGGCCAGTGGGGCTCCTTTTTGCAACAGGAGATCAAGGGTGGTAGATGTATGGGACACTGATTATGGTTGATGTAGCATTCCCTCATACATTTCTACTCTTCTCGCATTGACTTTACATCGCTTTGTTCACATATTGCAGCTTACTTATTAAATATGGAAGCATTCTTTCTATGGCGCGCGGAATTTGCAGCTATTCGAGAAGGTACTATTGAGATGATTGAATAGAAATATTACACTGGCCAGTTACTAGGGCGACAACCTTGCCTATCAAGCTTTGCCTTGGTCATGCGATTCCGGCGCAAAATCATTTGGTCAAGGAAAAAGTCAAACTTGTCCACCGACATCTCCCTGCAGATGGCGTGATAGCCCCCAATCCACACGTTGGTCTGCTCAGCAATGGAAGAGTTGAAAAACCAACCATTACCGTCGGGACTGAGCAACTCAGGATAGGCACTAGGGTTGCAATTTTCTTGACAAAAGGTGTGTGTTTCCTTGTGTTTGCATTTGAAATGAAACACATCGACCGTGAGCCCAATGGTGGTGAAGTAGGGATTGGACTTGACATGTTGAGCTAGCGAACAGTTGTTGTCGAAGAAGATATGGTCTGGCTTGATAGCCTCGATGCGAAATGTGCGCTTGAGGAATTCCTGAGGCAACAATATATGTGAGTGAGTTGACAAGCATGAGATGGAACTGGGCCCTACCGCAACACTTGCTACACCCTCCACACCAAACATGGTGTTGTGAGCAAATATGATGCCGCAAGGGGCAACAGCGAGTTGCTCATTGTGAGTCCTTGACCGGGTGAACTTGGCACAGAGTTTCTTTGTGGTGGGAGGAGCAGGCGGGCCATCCTCATCTTCACTCTCAGTGCGGTCATCAGAGGTGATCCTTCCAGCAGCATGAACGGTAAACGACTCAATGTCATTGTCTAGGTCAGTGAGTTGAGAGAGTGCGCATGTATTCTGGGAGCAACTGGGTGGATAGGCTTGGCGGGCACGTTCAAGGTGGTTGCGCAGCTGAAAGTGCGATTGTCCTTTGTCGTGGTGGAGAGTCTCGATCTTCTGATGTTCGGAGTTGGCGCATGTGAGAGATTTGTCATTAACAGGCTCGTTGCACCCTATGACGGAACAAATGCCTTCTAGATTCGCATGCAAGGGGCAGAACCGATCCCTGCTGCTACCTAGTGGGGTGTGGCAATTGTGGACACCACAGCAGGGATGGCCGATGCACACACCATCAGTAACAACCACGGAACATTTGCAATCAACTGTTGGGTGACTTTAAGATGCTCTGATGATAGGATAGGATTGAATGACTTACCTTTGCTGTCGGGGCCATAGAACCATCGCGTGCACTTGTTGCAAAAGTGGGTCAACTCTGGTTGCCCCTGGATGCGCATGCGTTGGTTGCGTGCCTGGACATGATCATTGAATCAATCCTTGTGATCTCCTGTATGCTTGACAACGAGATATTCTTCACGCTCGGTCACATCTTTGAGTAGACAATAGAGGAGGAAAGCTGACCACACATGCTCGGAGGAGAGCATGTAGCCAAATGCCCAGTTGGCGGGGGGTTCGTTGGATTGCAACATTGATACATTGTAGAATTTAGCGCAAGCAGTGGCAGAGGTGCTATGGTACAACTATGTTAGCAAAAGGGACGGCACAGTCACGAATAGATCCACCAGCTATCCATCAGTGCCATCCACATTTCAATGATCTGCTGTTCAATAAATTGATGTTCACTGATTTGGAGAATGTTGGGCATTCCGCCATAGTAGATCCGTTCACCCTTGTGAATGCGAAAGTTGTGGTGGTAGTTCACCTCACAGGCTAGAACGTTAATGTCAGTAACAATGTGTTTAGATGGGCAATGCAACAGACCTTCACAGGACAGATGGACTGAATAAATGGGAAGCAGGCCATTCGCAACAGTGTAAAGAACAACTTGGTGCTGCTCTGCATGCATCATTCACATGCCTTTCGTGGTTCGAGGGCAACCAGGCACAGAGCAATATGGATCTGGGGAATAGAGAGTATGCGAGGCTGGTAGCGTGAGGTGAGTGCACCAAGAGCACTGGTTTAGGGACATACTGAAGCCGTGGGGTATGCCATGGTCGTGAAAGGCAGAGATGGGTGGGAGAAGTGTTGAGGTGGTCTGGGTGTTGTCCCATATGGTCTTCTTGAATGCCAACCAACACGTCTGCATGGTAGTGAGGGGGAAGCCGCAAGTGCGAGACAGGAAGTGCTGTGCCGAGTTGGGAAGGATCTCTGGAGGGATGGACACAGGGTGATCAGATGGCTGTAGGAGGAGGATATCATTCTTGAGGGTGGCAGCAGTGGAAAGAAAGAGAAGGAGGGCATCAAATGAGATTGACCACAGGCACGGATTGGCCGAGATAATGGTGGAGAGAGTATCTAAATCCATGACCAGATGTGGTCTGGATGTATGAGGGTCGACGAGGTGGGCTTGGTAAGGGTGGCTGATGCGTGTGGGGAATGTGGGGTAAGGGCAGTGCATGGGAAGAAGGCAGGATGGAGGGTGGGTGGAAGGGCGGGTGGCGGATGGATGGGTGGGAGGATTGGCGGAAAGTTTAATCTCCGCTTAGATTGCCTTTCGGCATGATGGGCGTGCCGAAATTGTGGCTGGATAGGTCGGACTGCTCGGACAGCCTGAATGTTGGGAAAATTCAATTCCGTGACTTTTTGGCCATAGCGGGCTGGCCCAAGGAAATTCCATTTGTGAATCTTAGCGCCACCTCCAGTTCATCGAGTCAGCTTGAAATGTTGCTGCGAAAATGGGAGATGGAAACGATATACTGGAACCAGCTATCAGATGAAGAGCTTGAGAGCCTTCGGCAGAAGAGGAATGAGCAGCTGGAGAGTGGAGAGATCATGGAGCAAGCTCGTTGTACATGCTCAGACAAAGGTAAAAAGCACACCCACCAATCATCTGACCATGCCCAAAGCCGAAAGAAGCATAAAAGTGCCCCAACCATTGATGACGATGCTGATTGCACTCCCCATTCTTCTCCTGCACCATCTCCACAGCAGTCAAGTGGTGTGTCAGCACATGCCGGCAATGCTGCCACTTCGGCAATGCAGAGCCCTACCGCCACAAGCGACAATGCCGCCACTACTAGCAGCAACGACACCACGACTAGTGGCAATGACACCACGACTAGTGGCAATGACACCACGACTAGTGGCAATGACACCACGACTAGTGGCAA
>JBBPQN010001115.1:0-10388 GCA_038092575.1 Boletus subluridellus
AACGATAATATTAGATCTATGGAGCGCTTCCTTGGATACGTAGTTACCGAGTCTTGGGAATGCCCGGACTATAAAAAGTTTGTACCTGGATCTGAATAACCATCTTGCACACCCTGCCTTGATCCCTCGCATCTAAGTCTCACATTCGGATTCTCTTCATCATCGTCGTCGTCTCCGGTCCTCGTCCTTGACCGGTTAGCATTCTCGTATTCGTCACCAGCCCACGTCCTTGGTCGGTTAGTCTTTTGTCTTCGTCTGTAAGGCCCTCGTCCTCGGTCACTTTTCTTCACCTTCGTCCTCGTCCATTCCGGACTCACTATCCCTCAGTCCTGTGTACTGCGGAATTAACAGGACTCTGTTACTCCGCTGAGGTCAGTCGCAGCAAACCCTTCCCTACTAACAACCCTACTCTAGAACCCCTTGGGACGAGTTTACTCGACCCTATATCATACCCCCTCTTAGGTCTCTGACCTAGTTATCATTCTTACACCGGGTAGGGGCGAGCATAGCCCTAGGCGACCTTATTCTGGGGCAAAGTTTCAAAGGGGAGACAGGTAGTCTCGAGGCGTTTTCCGTAGCTTGTTAAGCGTACGCGAAGGCAGAGGATTCAAGGTGGAATCAAGGTCAATATTTAGGGAGATCAAGACTAAGGTACATGTGTACGAGACGAGGGTTTAAATAGGTACACTAGCCGAGCACAGACCAGTCCAACTATAGTGAGAGGAGGGCAGAGGGTAGGTCTGGGCAAAGGGCCATGGTCAAGGGTAAATGTGGTCCAGAAGACCAGGCAAAGGGTGAAGCTAAGAAAGGTTAAATGGCGATCCGGCGGATCGGGTCGAAGGACAAATATACTAAGTAGGAAATGGTCTAGATGACCGGGTCGAAGGGTGAATGTTCTAGGTAATAGACAAGGCAATGGACAAGGCAATGGACAAGGCTGTGGGGATTTCCCATAGATAAAGGACATAGGGTCAAAGTAAGAGGGGCGAGAAGAGAACGAAGGCGAGGAATAAAAGAAAAGAGATAGGGGTAGGCGTACCCCAGGATGAATCGTAACACTCTGCAGAGAGCTGCTCGGCCCGACGTGCTAATGACAGTCGCTGGCCCTCAGTCGGTCGGGGCCCGCATGACTTCCAGTCTTTCATCAAGGTGATGCACGCTTCTTCGACATGGAGGCCATCGGCCAACCAGGTGGCAGATCCACGAGGTCCCCCAGAGATTTCTTCCGCATTCGCAAGGAGGTCCAGCTCAATTGTTTTCAAAGTTGGAGCTGGTTTGTGAGGTGAGGCTCAGTGCGGACTGTGAAGAGCCCACTGGGATGCTGACCTTTGTTCATTTTAACCTGAAATATATCCATGGCTGAAGGATCAACTACACGTTCATCCAATGCCTGGATTTCCTGCTCCAACCATCTGCACTTCTTGTCCACTGGAACCGCTCCGTCAAGATCATCAAATGCTCTGCAGGCCGACTCAGCGGATTTGCGAGCAGCCTTGAGTTTTCCCACCAGACTCTTTCCTGAATGCCGCCAGCAAATAAATGGGCAGGTGCAATATGCGAACGATTACACGAACTCACCCATTCAGATCATTTTCATGAAATTGGAGTCATTCATCTGGAAGTCAAGAAGTTCTTGCTGATGTGGGGATGACATACCACGGGTCGACCCTGAAACTATATTGAGGACCGACCAGAGGGTTTCGATGATTTCTCCATCAATCCAACCCGAACCTTTAATGAAAGCGGCGCATATCATGGGAAGCACTAGGGATGGTGACCATGCACATGCCAAATTCCAATGCCAGGAACGATTGTGATGCCGGTCAGAAAGTCCAGCAAATTGTTGTTGCTCACCCTCCCATGGAGTCGCTTCATATATGAGCAATTCACATCATAGAAATGCAACACACGGTGGATATTCCCCATGTTGTACTTCAGTGCATTTGCGAGGGAATAATTCATATTTACCTGGCTGTGGACCCATCAGTCGTATTATCCTGAGTGGGGCTTCAGAGTGAACACCCATTGCTCTCCCTTTTGGAAATCTACTACCGAATGCGGGACGAAGCACCCATGCCATGCACACGCAGTCACTCTGATTCCTGTCACTTCTAGGTGCCCACGGCGTGTGTTCGCTTGGTTCACCGCGCGATGGTTATTGCAAGCAGACCGCTGTGGTGAATCAATAGACAGCCAGCAGTAGATACGGTGAAGAAAGCTGACCTCAAGTGGGTGTTGCGTCGCAGCCAGGTAAGCCTGATATGGCTGGCGGGCTACCATGAAGCCAAGGCCATCCATGAGTGAAACTTGATTGTCTGCCCGCCGATCATGCAGGTGCTCCAACTTGAAGTTTCCATCCATGATAAAACTGTGGGTGTACTTCCAACTGTACCGATCAGGTAAATCACCAACAAGCTCAATAGGAATGGCGCACTCTGATAAATCATCTTCGGCAGCCAGAAAGACATTGACTCCAGGCTGAGGACATGTTGGGCAAAACAAGACTAGCCCACCTGGACCTACTCGATCGGAGCGGTGTCCAAACCCATTCCACTTTAGCATCTTTAGCAGCCGCCATTTGCAGGAAACACGCAAGAGGTCCCTATATCGATTCTATATATTCTGTCTGAGTTGCATGCTATAATACTACCCATGGCAACTTACCGCCACGAGATGAGGAAATACACTTGAGGTAATTCTGCAGAGCTTATTGTAATAGTTGCTTGCAGATGTTCCGCATTCCAAGTTATCTCGGATGAAGTCATCCAATACCGCAAAGGTGAATGCGGTTTTCAGAGTGTCAATGGTCAAGGGAAAGAGCCTGGTGTGAAGCAATTGCAAATGGAGGGGCATTGAGGGTGCACAAGTGCAGTAGTTTACTTTAATGAAATGTACACCCATCAAATCTATCACAGTCAGGCAGTCAGACCCCGTCAGAGGGCGTAGATAAGAAGGGGTATCAGTCGGTGGTTCATCTTCCCATTCTTCATCTTCCATTGGGACAGGCACACCCTCCGCCTGTTCCGCTGCATGGCCATCACTGGGACAAGGTTATCCACCATGACCCAGATGTATTTTAAGGCCCACCTGCTTTGATCAGCCAGCGGAGTAAACATGTTATGTGTCAGGCTCACCTGGCAGAGGAAGGAGTCCTCAAAGAAAGACCCCGTCCACTGTTCTATGTGATGGAAAGGGATTTTCAGGTGGTGCTCCCTGCAGCATTGCATGCAATACACGGGGTGTCTGAAGCAGTCTTGACATCTGTAAATCCCATCACTGCCACAGATGCTGCATTTCCGCAGGTCTAGGGGGGCTTCCATATCAAGCAATGCTTGCAAGTATTCCGCTTTGTGGGCGGTCCAATCCCGAATGTAATCATTTTGAGTCTTTCTGGAATGAGCGGACATGGTGTGTGCCAACAGATTTCTCACATACTTTTGTGGGAAGTCTCAGTCTTGGGATTGCATCAAAGTCTTCAAATGCCACAGCGCAGTCATTAGCAAATCCACCATTCTGGGCAGAAGGAGTTTAAGCGCCTGACGGAGTAGCTTTGTGAGGAGAAGAAGACTTTGCATGGGTTGTCTTGCTGGATGGCAAACCTTTTGTTAAGGAAACCAAATGAGTCTTCTGTCCCCGGGTGGTGTTTTTCATCTCCCAGGTGATGTTACGAACCCTTTTTCTCACCCCTTTCTTTTCTAGTCACATGACTTCCCTTCACACTTTCACAATCACGTGACCTTATCTTTTCCCATCACATGACCGTGTGAACTAGGTCTAGACCTATAACATGTGTCAACCTCATGTATTTAATCTCCGTCAGTCTAGAACGTCTAGCACTGCCTCCTATTAATCTCTGTCTACATTACTCAGCATAGTTTACTAATACTCACACGATTCGTCATTACATAGCCTCACGCGCATGGACCAGCGTCATAATAAGTACAAATATGTAAAACATATATATACTTTGAATCCAACGCCCCAAGAACTCTAGTCAAGTTCTTGTTGGGATTTCCTCTCAACTACCTCTTTACTCTACAGTCAGTTTGCGTGATTGAGTGACCCAAGTCTTTCTTAGATTTGAGGTTGCCAACATAAGAACTTGACTAGTTTCACTTCCGTCACTCAATCCTCTATCTTCTTCATCGTTACACGCGGCCCCTAGCATTAAAGGGAAAACAGCCGGACTCGAGGCTTAACGAGATCTACCTTTCACCCCTTCACCCTTCTTGCGCACTTGCGCTACACGTTTCCTTTATACGTATACCTGTCCTATACGGACGTGAAGGCACTTAGCTATCTAGGGCAGTGCAGCACTGAGCTCGAGCACGCTTAATTGGTTTAAACACCGCTGCAAAACCTTTCAGACTTCTTTTCGCTACGTGTGAGTGTCCTCGTGTGGCACACTTTTTTTTACATTTTACATACTACGTTGTTGTGGTGCAAGAGCGGTATTGTGCCCACCCAACTTCATATTATGATATTTTTCTACGGCAAAGTCAAGAAGGTTTGACTTGATTCGCACCTAGTGGAGTGAGAAGATCCTCCTAGGAATTTTTACATATCTCTTTCTTTCGGATGATCAAAGCCGAGGATATTTCCATCCTCATCAAGAAAAGATCTCCATCCCCCTACGAAGCCTTCGAGTTTAACGAAGACCCCAACAACGCTATTGAAATCAAACAGGAAGAAGAATTCCCACCACACTTTTTCGACTTCCTATGCGCAGGCTTCACATGAGCCGAAGAAGAATTCCACCCATATGAAGCAGAGGCTTGGTTCGTCTTACAACAACTAGAAACAGAACTCGCCCAACCTGTCGTTCTGAGAACCAACAGGACACTACGAGACCGACGAGGATTATGAAAGCCCTCAACACTCCCCACCATCCTCACCAACCCCACGTCAACAAACAATGTCCGCAGATGCCGCACGCATCGCTGCCCTCGAGGCACAACTTCTCGCGCTGACAAATCAGCTCCAACAGCTCGCCAACAGCGGCATGCAAACAACAAACACCGAGGTTAAAATCTCGAAGAAAGTTGAGGTCGTTCCAGACCCAAAGCTCTATGACGGGAGCTATGACAAATTTGACGAATGGATGATTCGTCTTTGCATCTACATTGATGCAAATCTAGAAATGTTCGATACCGACAAAAAGAAAGCCATAGCCACGCTTTCATGAATTGGATCCAAGGAGGGAAAAGACAAAAATGGAGCAGGAATGTGGGCACAGAACCAACTCTCCAAATACATGAAGGGCTCCCTCCACATGTGGCCCGATGACAATGAACTTGTCCAGTTATTAAAAGATCGTTTCAAACCCGGCATGGATGCTGACAACGCAATGGACCAGCTAACACGCATGAAGCAAGGTCCCAAGGAACGAACCGAGTCTTTCCTAACTCGGTGGGTCGCACAATATGAAAGGTCTCAATGCGGAGACAACATGGGAGTATACCTCCTAGAAAAGAACATCCGCGATGAGATTATCAAACATATCTTTGTAAACGGCCAAAGGAAGAAGTACGTCACCCCGTACTTAATAGAAATCAAGAAGACTGGGAATCTTCTTGAATCATTCGCTCTATGGAGCAATCAAGGACGAGTCTGGCAGAACCAGACACAAGGAAGCTCCTCGGGAGCACATACATACGGCGGCCGTGGTGAACCCATGGACATCGACACCATTCGCACCAGAAAAGGCAAGTGCTTCAACTGCCAAGGACCGCATCTGGTTAAGGATTGTCCTAAACCCAGAAAGGAATGCGGAGAATGCAAGTTCCTTGGGGGCAGGCATAGCCGAAGGTGCAGCAAGTATCGCAACATACGCGCGAATACGAGCGATTCATCTAGCACAAATGAGGAT
The DNA here is from genome assembly GCA_038092575.1 of Boletus subluridellus. Lineage (NCBI taxonomy): Eukaryota > Fungi > Basidiomycota > Agaricomycetes > Boletales > Boletaceae > Boletus > Boletus subluridellus. Next base: position 5,870 of record JBBPQN010001115.1, read on the forward strand.
GCTGGAAAGGGAACTGGGACTGATGCGAGAATGAAGCAGGTCGCAGCCATGGACTTTGAGGCCGCCAAGGCCTATTTTGCAGACTTCTTGGCTAACGAGTCGGGAAAAGAGTAAAGTCGCGGAATATACCGGGTGTTCCTGCGACTATGGACAAAGAAAAAATAAATAATCCTACAAAAAATAGTTTTTCTGTACTTTCCTCATACGTCGAATATGGAGAAGAAGAACACGAGTTCTTCGACTCCCAAAATAGGACACTAAATTATGATACAAACGACGAACTTTCTACTTCTCAAACCCAGACCGGGTCTCACGAAAGTGAGCTTGCTGCAGGGGAATGCAGGCTTAATTCGGTCAAGAAAAATATAAAAAAAATTACAAATGACGATATCTATGAAACCCCAGAATGGATCTGCCTCAGATCTGTTAAAACAAAACGAGAAATCAACCTCGAAATCAAGGTGGCCTCAGCCACAACCAAGTACAAAATGCACGACACACATGCACTCCTAGATAGTGGAGCCAACGGCATTTTTGTAGATGCCAAATGGGCCAAAGACAATAAACTCTTGCTTACGAAACTCACACAACCCATACCCGTATTCAATGTGGATGGAACCAAGAACTCCGCAGGAGACATCTCTCACACCGCGGAAATTATAATTGATTACCAAGAACATCGTGAGAAGTTAGTAGCAGAAGTAACCAACCTGGGAAAGAACCCAGTAATTTTAGGATACACATGGCTGTCCAAACACAACCCAGAAATCGACTGGCAAACAGGATCAGTACGACTCACATGTTGTCCGCGGACATGCTATCTCTTATCCGATAGACCCGTATTCATCAGGACCCTAGAAGAAAGGGAAATGAACGACATGCCATACATATATCGCCGTCTAAAGAAGGTAACGACTGAGCAGCAGCAGAGCGCGCCGGTTACCGAGAAGACTGTGGAACAGATGGTTCCCAAGGAATTCCACCAATTCCTTGACGTATTTTCAAAGAAGCATTCCGAAAGGATGCCTGAAAGAAAACCTTGGGACCACGCTATAGATATGAAACCCGGATTTAAGCCTAAAAAGGGAAAACTCTATCCCATGTCTGTTGAGGAACAAAAAGAGGTTTCTGACTTCGTGGACGAACAATTACAAAAAGGCTACATCCGACCATCAAAATCTCCACAAACATCACCAGTCTTCTTCATTCCCAAAAAAGACAGAAAGAAATGCATGGTACAAGACTACCGTTACCTAAACGAATGGACGGTAAAGAATAATTATCCACTGCCGCTGATCTCCCAATGGGTTGACCGATTGCGGGGTGTGAAATTGTTCACAAGGGTGGATCTCAGATGGGGATACAATAATGTACACATCAAAGAAGGCGATGAATGGAAAGGTGCCTTCGTTTGTCATAGGGGAAGCTACGAACCATTGGTTATGTACTTCAGTCAAACCAACTCCCCGGCCACATTTCAGGCCATGATGAACGACATCTTCCACGACATGCAAGCAGTCATCATTATATATATAGACGACATCCTCGTGTTCACTAAAAATGAGAACCAAGAGGAACACGATGCAATCATACTAGAAGTCCTCAAGCGATTACAAGAAAACAACCTATTCATAAAACCCGAAAAATGCACGTTTCATACCAAGAAAATTGATTTCCTAGGCATGATTGTCTCAGAGGAAGGAATCGAAATGGAACCCGGCAAAGTAGAAGCTATCCAAAAATGGCCAGTTCCCACAAACGTAAAAGGAGTACGAAGTTTTCTAGGACTCGCTAATTTCTATCGAAGATTCATCAAGGACTTTTCCATTGTGGCTAGACCACTAAACGATCTCACAAAAAAGGATCTCACGTGGAGATGGACAGAAAAGGAACAAAACGCGTTTGACACGCTGAAAGAAGCCTTTATTACAGCCCCCGTCCTCACCTACCCGGATAACGACTGCCAATTCCGGTTAGAATGCGACGCCTCGGACTTTGCAACAGGAGCTGTACTATCTATAGAAAAGGAAGGAAAATGGCATCCAGTAGCGTTCTTGTCACATTCCATGACACCAGAACAAAGGAACTACCCGATTGCCAACAAAGAAATGTTAGCTATTATTTATGCACTTGAACAATGGTGTCATCACCTAGAAGGTGCCGAGAAATCATTCGAGATCTGGACCGATCATGCCAATCTCCAATACTTCATGAAATCTCAGGATCTTAATCGCCGACAAGCACGATGGGCACAATATTTATCTAGATTTAACTATGAACTTATTAAGAAACCAGGCACCTCTATGGGAAAGGCCGACGCTCTCTCACGAAGAGAATATCACGCTATGGGAATAGATCAAGACAATAAAGGAGTCACGGTCATACCCACAGAACGCGTACGCGCCAATGAAGTAACTTATATCCATGGAGAAGAACAAAAGATCTTAGATCAAGTAAAGACCGCACAATCCATGCTACGCGAGTCTTCCCTTTCAGGATTTGAAATAGACGACAAAGGTTTCACTAAATTAAACAAAAAAATCTACATGCCTGGGGAAGAAAGCAATCTCCGCCAGGATATTATTGAACTTTATCATGATTCCACGATAGCCGGACATGGTGGCGCAGAGAAAACTCACAAGTTAGTCTCACATTACTATACATGGGAAGGCATATGTAAACAAATAACGGACTATTGCTCCCGATGCGAAAGATGCGCACGAATGAAACCTACTACACGGCCTCCGGCAGGCAAATTACGACCTAATCCTATTCCCGAGGGTCCCTGGCAGGACATCTCCGCCGATTTCATCACGGACTTACCCACTTCCAACGGCTACGACAGTATTCTCGTGGTTGTGGACAGATTTAGTAAAGAAGCCATATTTATTCCCACAGATAAAACGATTACCAGCCTGGGAACCGCTAAATTATATTGAGACAACGTCTGGAAAATGCATGGCCTCCCACGATCTATAATGTCTGATCACGGCCCGCAATTCTCAGCACAAGTGATGAAGGATCTCGGCAAAATGCTTCAGATCGATTTACGCATGTCTACGGCATTCCATCCCCAAACGGACGGACAAACGGAGCGTGTTAACCGAGATCTTCAACAATATCTACATCTCTACACCGCGGAAAAGCAAAAGGAATGGTCAGAATGGCTAGCCCTTGCACAATTCCAATACAACAACAAGGCCCACTCCGCTATGGGCAAATCCCCTTTCCAAGTCACACGTTCATATTCACCACGCATGGGAATTGAACCTAAAGAAAACATGAAAGCACCTGCCGCTACGGCATTTGCCAAGGACTTCACACAAACTTTAGCCGATGTGAAAACTTCTCTCTCTAAGGCACAGGACGCAATGAAGGCACAAGCCGACAAACACAGATCAGAAGTGCCTGTTTACAAAAAGGACTCACAAGTGTGGTTATCTACCGAACACTTGAACCTAAAGGAAACCCGCCAATCACGTAAATTAACGGAAAGATGGCTAGGACCCTATAAAGTTCTCGAAATGGTAGGAGAAAATGCCGTAAGGCTAAAACTCCCACGCTACATGAAAATACACCCTGTGGTAAATGTATCAAGGGTCAAACCATACAAGGAAAGACTTCCTAATCAGAAACTCTATAAACCCGGACCGGTATCGGTTACAGATGGAGGAGACAAAGAATTTGAAGTTGAATACATTACGGCATCTCGGCTAAAGGGTCAAAAATTAGAGTTCTTAGTTCACTGGAAAGGATACCAGGAAGAAGACCGAACATGGGAAATAGAAGGCAATCTTTCCCATGCTAAAGAAGCAATCAGTGACTTCTATAAAAAGAACCCACAAGCACCACGACGATTACGAATGACACAAATGGCGTTTACCTCTTTATTTAACCCCTACGAAAACTACACGGAACCTCCACCAATCTGGTCTTGCCTGGAATGCGAACCATAGAGGGGGGTAGTGTTACGAACCCTTTTTCTCACCCCTTTCTTTTCTAGTCACGTGACTTCCCTTCACACTTTCACAATCACGTGACCTTATCTTTTCCCATCACGTGACCGTGCAAACTAGGTCTAGACCTATAACACGTGTTAACCTCATGTATTTAATCTCCGTCAGTCTAGAACGTCTAGCACTGCCTCCTATTAATCTCTGTCTACATTACTCAGCATAGTTTACTAATACTCACACGATTCGTCATTACATAGCCTCACGCGCACGGACCAGCGTCATAATAAGTACAAACATGTAAAACGTATATATACTTTGAATCCAACGCCCCAAGAACTCTAGTCAAGTTCTTGTTGGGATTCCCTCTCAACTACCTCTTTACTCTACAGTCAGTTTGCGTGATTGAGTGACCCAAGTCTTTCTTAGATTTGAGGTTGCCAACAGGTGACCCATGTCACAGCTTGTCTGGGAAGGACTGCCTTTACTTTTAGCCTCGGCATGTGTTCAATGTAGAAGATACAAGCAAAGTATCTATGGCGACCCAGGCAAGGATTCGTGCATAA
>JBBPQN010001116.1:0-10380 GCA_038092575.1 Boletus subluridellus
ACGCTTCTTCGCCTATGGCTACAGTCCAGCTCGGATTGCGAGCCAGTGTAGCGCCCGCTCGCCGAGTTTGGATTTGCCACCATGTTGAACCCTCGGTGGTTGCGTTGCGATCCTACATTCACAGCCAACCTTGCCGACAATATGACGAATGAACGAGACATGTTTCGAGCATATGGACCGATGGATTGATGCCGTGCGTGGTGGGAATAGGACAACCATTGAGTTCCCGAGCTCATGCCTTCCGCGACGTGCGGTCATGACTCATGATGCTCACCCGTTTCCTTGGTGACAATAGACTTTTGTTTCGTCGTATACGCTATAGTAAGCACTCGAGAAATGTGAGTAATATGCTAGTTTCTATCAACACGCTGTATACGGTTTGCAGCACAGACCAAATCGCGCGTGTAAAGGAGTCTCAAGCTCACTCGATATGATGGAGCTTTGAGATATAAATAGTACATGCATAGGTCAAATAAATATGTCGAGTCGTCATTCGAAATACACCTTTTCACCAATGGCCCAGCGCTTGTACTCATCCCCGATTTCTACCCAAAATCCCCATTCAAACCTGATGCGTGTTATCTTCCGACGGTTCGCGTCGAATCGCCTCTGATTCGCTCGTGTCTCCTCCCATTACCTGACCCTGCTCCGGGAGGACATCCGCGAACGCAATCGCGGACACGACTGCGCTTTGACTGGCAATGGGTTGTGACAACACCCCGAATCCGGTGTCAATCCCCTGGCAGCCGTGACGGGTGCCATGTTCGTACAGCTCTCGCACGCTGATGATGAACCGAGGCATAATGGGGCATATCGATATAAAAGTAAACAAGGCGAGGAAGAGCAGCACAGTGCTGCTTATCGAAAATCCGTTTGAGAGTATGGTAGCAATATGGTAAAGCATGTACCTAGCAGTTCAGAAGCAAACAACGGAGTGATTAGTTTTTGGACAAGTACTCAACAGAAAGGTGGGTGGGAGGCCATGATACTAGTGACGAACGAGAGTGTAGAAAAGCGAGACGTACATGACGAAATAAAGAATTCCATCGCCCACGAGTTGTTGCATGTACCGATTAGGCTGCCACTGCTTGGTCGCTTTGTACATGGCAATTGACTGCTTCAAGGTTGAGATGACGGCGAGAACGAGAAATATAACACCGAGAATGAATCGTGGGATTCGAGGATACACGTCAAACTGTGTTGCGGCATTCGATGAGGCATTGCAAAAAGAGAAATTGACCAGCTGGACACCCACAGCTCTGGCCCATCGTCCACCATCAAAGCTTCAAGCGGGACCCTCTCTTGTGTCACTCTTCGCCGTGATCGCACTCATCAAATCATGCCATGCCTTTTTCCGACCCAATGCACATCACGACCACCCTCTTCTATCGCAGAGACGGCACGATTGATTGCACTGCACCAAAGAACAGGCGCAACACACTGATAGAAAAGTGAAAGCAGAACTAATGGATGCTTCTAGGATCTGGTCACCTGCAAGTCAAAGCGCTGGAGACTTACAGGAACCCAAGGTCATTGTTTAAGGTCTGACTGTGTGTCGTTCTTGAATGATTGATGAACCTAAATAATGAGGTCAAACGCTTCTACAAATTGAAGAGACACTGCATTGCGACGACGTCCATGTTCTTTTTCCCTTTGAAAAAGCTGGATCATCTGTGCGTACACCACTCAGCTCGGAGCACACAGTACATATGCATAGATGTTACAATGAACAAGCCGACGCCGTTCCGAAGGGCCATACTCCGCCGGGGAAGGTGACGATAGACGGAGGGGGGCGGGTATCGATGCGACGAAATACATAGATTATGCATAGTATGAAAAAAGGGGATCTGTCGTGACGCGTACAGTCGCATGTCACACTGGGATGAGCAAGTTAGAGTCAAAACGACGCTAAAAACCAACGTGCATGAGAGTGAGGAAGAACTATGGAATCAGTGGGGGGCGACGGGGCCTACAACTGATATGGCTGTCCGAGGAAAAAGGATTTTCGCAAAGGGGGGGAGCGAGACTTGTATCCCCGATCCTCTCCTGCGTGTCGCGTAGACTGCGAATGGAGCTGGAGATCCAGGGGAGACGGTTGGAGTCTCCGAGAATTTTCTCATGCGGGTGGTGATGGACTCGACGGGGCACGGACGGATCGGGGAGTCCATCTTCACAGGAATGTCGGTGAGAATGGGGGAGGAGACGCGGATGGAAAAGCGCAGACATGGCGCAACTTGGGGATTTCGCCTTGGCTATTAGGTAATTTACTATTATGTAATTTCCTGCAAGTTCGCGTTACCCACGCTGATCGAGATCACCAGCACCTGCAGCCATCCTCCGTTTCAGCGACATCGCACGCCATGTCCACGCGTGACAGAGACCCTAACTGTCTCTCTTAGACCCCCCAGCTCCATTCGCACTTGGTTCGGCTGGGAGTTTGCTATTTACGGGACCTACACACACGGGAGAGGATCGGGATCACGCCCACCTCACGGACGTCCTCTTCGTCAGATAGCCATGCTAGGTAAGTGCATGCTCTGGCCCTGCTTACATCGCTCAGCTGGGAGGACTGCCAGTAATATAGCTTCCGGGGTCGGTGTGTATGCTGGTGAACTCACCATCCCATTTCGCGTCGTTGGGTCAGGTGCATCCGGGGGCTATGGTCGAAGTTACTCGTGTCCCACAGTTCTAGGTTACGGACGTTGACAATTGGATGGACGTGCTTGGGGTAGTTGCAATGCAGCAGACGGGTAGGTGGGCCCCGTCGCCCCCCCTCCCACTCCGATTCCTAAGCTCTTCTCAGCTCTCGCGTACGTTGGTTCGAAGTGTCATTCCGACTGTAACCTGCTCATCCTACCGTGACATGCGACTGTATGCGCAACGACAGACCCTCTTTCATACCATGTGCAATCTATACATTACATCTCATTCACACCGCACCCCTCCCGTCTATCGTCCCCTGGTCACTTCCTGGTGGAGTATCACGCTTCTGGACACAGCCCAAATGTCCAGCATAAGACACATGCATATATGCTTCGTGTTCTGAACTGAACGGTGTGCATACACATAATCCAGCTGTTTCAAAGGAAAAAAACAACATGGACATCGTCGTAACGTGGTGTCCCTTCCATTCGTAGGTCTATTTGATCACATTGTTTGGTTCAATCATTTTTTCATGGACTGCACAGCACAGAGCTGAAACGATCATTCTCGGTACCTGTGAGTCTCCAACGCTTCGACTGGCAGGTGACCATATCCGGAAACATGCACTAGATTCCGTTGTTCACTCTTTCACCAATCTGTCGGGTCTGTCCTTTAGCGCGCAGTCATTATCATTTTGGCAGGTTTCTGATAATACATGGCTCTCATTCCATGCCGTCGGAGAACCCAGCGGTGATTCCGCATTCCACCTCGTTTGCGGCCGCTAAACTGTACGAATACGTTCTCTTCTCGATTGAGCACACCCCTTCTCGTCGTTTTCCATTATATTCAGAAAGTGGTCTTTTCCCGTCCGTGACGAAAGAGGGCGGCCGAGCAAGACATAGAACAGTGGGAGGACAAATATGGCACCCCTTTGCGTCATTAGTGAGACGCGTTTTGGTTCAACGTTCAGATCTTCAGACCCGTGCCTGTATCCACACCTCACTTCACACCGCGTCCCACCCCAATCCCCGACCCTACCACTGGAGGGAATGGAGAGCGCGGTCGAGGTCGTCTTGGATGAGATGGGACGCACGATGCAGGTTATTCTACGAGGCTTTGTCAATAGGCGCGAGCGTTCAATCATGCTGTCTCTGTGGTAGCAGAGGGTTGTCGTGATGTGCATTGGGTCAGAAAAGGAGATATATGTATGATTCGATGACTCCGATCACGATTCACGATGTCCGAACATCGTGGCGTTCAAGCGTTCGTTCCTCTACAGGTGAAGAGAGACGCGAGAGATGGTGGTCCCGATCAAGGCTTGGATGGTTGGCAATGAGGCACAGGTCGATTGCACAGGAGGGACGGAGAAAGGTGGAGATGAGCCGGACTACCGCAATATGTCCTGGATCCAGCATCTATCTGGCCATCGGACTTAACCGAGAGGTGCGCATGCATCCACATGCTACAATATTTCTTTCGTGATCAACGAATGTTGGCCCACTTATCGTCACGACGTACATCTTGATGATCATGGTTCAGATCATAGTTGGCAGAAGCAACCGTACTTCTCCATATCAAGATGAGGTGGCCGTAGATGAGGGTGAGCACTGTACTTTGCCACTAGTGGAGAGGCACTGGTGATCTCGTCATTACCACATTCTTGGTTACTGTGCCATTACCCTAAATTTATGGGGATCCATCCAGAGGAATTCTACAGTTTCTCGATCTTCAACTTTGAAATGGGATACGCATCAACGGGCAGGATTAGGTAGCCAAGAGATACCCCGATGCCACTCGTGGGTGCCTCGGGCTGAGTGCGGGGGTAGAAGGAGCGCTGGTGAAGGGAATAAGCTGCTTGATCTGTAGTATTAGTGCCTCGAAATAAATGAATGGCAGAAATGCGGTGTATAGATCTGGTCTGATACCACAGCTTCGAGGCTTCTTACTTGCGATCGGAGGTGATAGGATATAATCATATACTAAATGAAAACCACCTTGACTGCAGACGGGCTGTACTGCTGCGGGACGAATCTATTCTCTGCGCAGCAATGAAGAGGCTTTGGACACACCGCGTTCCGTCACTGCCTCTCAGAATTGGCAAGCTATCACGTGACACACGTAAACTTCGATGATGCGTGGCGTTCGTTCCAAGTCCCAACCCTCGACCAACGTGAAGGTGGCATCCCCAGCGCCATGTCCGCTCTTTCCTTCACCGGCGCTTCGCATCTGCATTTCCTCTCCTCACCCTTGCTGAACCCCATCACCGCCGCTATGGACTCGTCCATCCATCCACCCCCCGCCAAATCCATCCGTTTCTGAATCACCTTCGTGGGACAGGTTGTCTGAGAGCCCAACTGTCTTCCTTGGATCTCCAGCTCCATTCACACGCGGGTCAGGTGGGAATTTCCTGTTTACGCGACCTTTGCAACCGGAAGAGCATCAGGGTCTCGGTCCCCCCTCTCACGAAGATCCTCTTCCTTAGGTAACCACGCTAGTCAATGAGGATTTGGCCCCGCTGATACCACTCAGCTTGAAGGATTGTCAGTGACACGGCTTCCGAAGTCGCTGCATACGCTGGTGAATTCACCCCCGCGTTTCGTGTTGCCGGGTGAGGTGCATGGGGCTATGATCAACGTTGTTCGTGCTCCATCAGTGAGGGTTGCGAGCATCGAGAATTAGGTAGAGAACGTAGGGGGTGGTTGGATCGTCCCCCACCGATTTCCTAGCTCTTCCTTGCTCTCGCGTATGTTGGCCTTCAGTGTCGTTTTGACTGTAACCTGCTCATCTCACCATGGCATGCAACTGTATGCATAACCACAGATCCCCTTTCGCACTATGTGGAAGTAATACATTTGCATCGCAACGATACCCGTCCCTCTCCATGTATTGTCGCCTTCCCCGGTGGAGTATGGTGCTTCGGAACGCGACTCACATGTCCATTGTAAGCATATATGCTTCCCGAGCTCAACGGTTGTGGATCATCACGTGTATGGCACTCTTGGCAGAAGCAACCATGGTTCTCTGGATCACTTCCGCAGTTCCCCATGAGGGTGACTTCTTAGATGCTGGCGGGAGGCATTGCTGATTCTCGTCATCACCAAGTTTGTAGTTACCAGGCCATTACCCAAATTAATGGGTAGGTTGTGGATTATCGGCCGGGGGGAATTCCACGGTGAAATGATCCTCCGGTCTTCGAGTGTGTATCAGCATGAATAATAGGTGCGAACTGGATACACATTGGTGGGTAGGAGTAGGTAGTAAAGATATACCATGATGCTACTGATACTAAGTACCTCAGGTGGGGTGCTGGTGTGGAAGGAACATTGATGTTTAGATGAGCAACAAGAAATGTCCTCCAGCATTGTTGATCCGTTGTCGCACCTTGAAATAAATAAATGGTAAAACTACAGTATTGACCTAAAAGATAGCTCTGGTCTGGTGCCACATGGCAGCTTCAAGGCTTCTTCTCGCCACCAGAGGGGATAGGATATGATCTGTTCCAAATGAAAACCACGATTCAATCTTTTCACCGCAAATGTTCTGTGCTGTATACTGCACAAAGACGCTCTCGTACCGCCTTCTGAATCTATCACCACCCCTTGATCCTGATCGCGTGTTTGTCCCATGTTGGAGGATCGCGCATCACCGGTCATCCCAAACGAGTCTTGAAGCAAATATTTAATATGCCGGGTAGAGGATATAACCGCCAGGGTAACCCAAAGCCGAACCACTGGTAACCCCCCTCTCCTGCGAGTCAACTCTCATTCCCTGGCTTCCCGGAACCATCAGACATCCGCATTTCTCTTGTGCCTAACATGTCCTCTGACTTACAGTCTGCTTTGCAGCTTCTCCAGACGAATAACTATGTATCCCGTACGGTTGCTAATACCTTCTCTCAATGATTAATCTTATAGACCAGCACAGTTGTCATTGTCACTGCTGTCGTATATGATTATCGTGAGTGGTGTTTGTGTGCACGGCAACCTTTGCATTCTGACGCGATTTTTGCAACCCTACCACTGCAGTCCTCGCCTTTTCGAGAGAGGTGTGTTATTTCCCTCTCTATGTCATATCAGTCAGCCCACAATATTCGAAGATAGACTATGTTTGGGTGAGCAACAATTATCTAGCAACTACTAGGCCCCTGACAGTCTGACAGCACAGACCCTGGACCTGGGTTTCCACAATGTTTGTTCTGGTGTGTATAAAGGCTTAGAGGACACCTCATCACAGGTGCTCTGAACTGACAGTTCCATAGGTCCGCTATCTCGGCCTTTGTTTTGTTGTGTAAGTCTATCATTGCTATGACGGATAGAAAATGAGACAGCTAAGAATTGCACCATGCTGAAGTCTCTTTGGCCTCTGTATGTTCAGAATTAAATCTGAGATCAATCGAGCTGATCGGATGCATTTGCAGGGGGTAGTATCTTTGTCCCTGGCCCTGTCACAGTCAGTGTTTCTGCTTTCCATTTTGTCCATCCTTAATATAACGACCATCTTCTGGTAGACGTATGCATCTAAATCCAGACTGAAAAATGTATTGATAACAGTTCCATAGGTGTAAGTGGATCAATTTACAATCCCTGCCACACAATCAGTATGAGACAACAATGTTCTGAAGGTACTGTAATGTATCTGGTAGCTGACTGGGCATTCGAAATATTCATGACAGCTGCTGATTGTAAGTTGCTGTACCCTCTTTATTCCTTTCTCCAGACAATGATTTCAATTACAGATGTAATGATTCTGCGGGTGTATGCAATGTGGAATCGATCCAAAAAGATTCTTTGGGTCCTCCTGATCATCTATGTTCCACAGGTTCTTTGTTCCTGTGTTTTTACAGGCATCTTTGACAATCCCAATACCTACGTGGCAGGTATGTCTGGAGTCAAATGGTACACGTCGCTGCATCTCACGGAGGTGGCCGCTCGTCACCTTCCACCCATTTATTTAGTCACAGTTGCTCAACTGATCGATTTCTCTTTTTGCAATTACTCTTTGAACAACTTCACACCACAGTTTTCCGTGTATCTTAGAATCCCGCGATTTGTTCTCGCTGCTACACTTTTGGTTCTTGCCGTCATCCAAACCTTGAAGCAGTCGGTTGACATGTACAAAGCAACGAAGCAGTGGCAGCCTAATCGGTACATGCAACAACTCATCACAGATGGAGTTCTTTATTTCCTTGTGTACGTCTCGCTTTTCTACTCTCTCTTGTTTGTCACCATCGTGGCCTCCCATTGGCATCCATCTTACTCTTGAGTGCTTGTCCAAAAGCTAACCACTCCACTCTTTTCTTCTGAACTACTAGGAACATGTTGTTCAATATTGCTACCATAGTCGAGGTCAACTCTTCGATGCTAAATACCACTGTGGTGCTCTCCTTGACTTTGTTTAGTTACGTATCGATATGCCCCATTATGCCTCGCTTCATCATCAGCATTAGAGAGCTGTATGACCGTGACACCCGTCGCGGCTGCCAGGGGATTGACAGCGGATTCGGTGTGTTGTCACAACCAACTGCCAGTCAAAATGCGGCCCTGTCCGCGATTGCATTCGCGGATGTCCCCCCCGAGCAGGATCAGGTAGTGGAAGGGGACGCGAACAGATCGGAGGGGATTCGGCTCGAACCGCTGGGAGATAACACACGTCAGGTTTGAGCGAGGATTTTGGGTAGGAATCGGGTACGGGCACAAGCGCTGGGCCGTTGGTGAAAAGGAGTGGATGGTGTACTTCGAATGATGACTCGACATATTTATTTTACCTATGCACATGCCTTGCCTCTTGAACCTGATGTACTATTTATATCTCAAAGCTCCATCATCCCGAGGGAGCTTCTCCTTTACACTCACGATTTGCTCTGTGCCTCAAACCTTTTCAGGACATACGCCACCCTTTGACAGAAACTAGCATGTTGTTCACGTTCCTCGGATGCTTACTGTAACGTCTACGACGGAACCAAAGGCTACTATGACCAAGGAAATGGGTGACCATCACGCCCGCACGTCGCGGAAGGCATCAGCTTGGGCACTCAACGGTCGCCCTGTTCCCACCACGCACGGCATCAATCCATCGGTCCATGTGCTCGAAATACGTCTCGTTCATTCATCATATTGTCGGCAAGCTTGGGATACAGGATCGCAATGCAACCAGCGAGGGTCCAACATTTCGGTAATTTGACGAGCTAGCGCTACATTGGTTCGTAACCCAAGCTGGACTGTAAACATAGGCGAAGAAGCGCTAGCTGGGAATGTAGATGAGTACGGTATCGTGTCCTTCTTGTTCGACAGGGTGAAGTCTGCTCCAAAGTGGACGCACCTAGAAGCAAGAAAGGTCTTCCTCGAGATTTGAATACCGATTTTCCATTCGGATGTTCCTGTACGTGGTCGTTGCGTCGTGGCCGTCAGGGATGTACCTATACTAGTCTCGTAGGAATGTTTACCCACCCCTCCGTTCAGGAGAACGCTGAAGACGGTTAGGTCGCTTCGTTGGCTGGCGTGATGAAACGATACGAGCCGACGCGTTCTAATCAAGCGCCGGTTTGAGGAAATTCAGCTCACGAACACGAACACACTCGACTGACCCTTTGCTAGTTTCCGATATCGTACATCGATCTGTCGAATGCTGACAGTCATGTTGTATTTGCGTGCCGCCTAGGAAAAAATCCACGTTAGAGTTGTACCTTATTGTTCAGCGTCGCGCGCGCGTCCTTCTGACATTTACATATTTGTCGGACAAGCTGCAAATCTACTTTCGGTATCGTATCCGCTTCCTAGTTGATCGTATTAGTGGGATGTGTGATTGACATCTCGAACGCTAACATCGGGTGTCAAGTATATTGGATCCTTGCTATGCGTCGTTGGGAGTTACTATGATGGCTTTCCCGGGTCACTACAGCCAGTACTTGAGCCTGGGATATATACAGCACACCGAAAAATGATGACGAACGCGACGACAAGTTTGGCCGACAATTTCGTTGAGGATATAAGTGTGTTGTGAGCATGACGATTAGTTCGGAGCTTAGGACGAAACGCGTTATGTGCTTGGACGTGCGTCATTCTACTATGTCCATACCTCAGGCTTCTGGAGTCGGACTGAGCGGATCTCTCTGGGATGTCATCTTCCTGATGAAAAGGAGGGTGGCTGTAGGTGGTCAGCGGAAATGGGAAACGAGGGATGGAGATTGTGTTCAAATGAACACTCGCGGAGGGAGGAGAGCTTCATGCACTCTCGTCAGACTCATATGTCGCCGATGCTTGGTCGCTGTCGGCGGGGTTAGCATGTCGCGGGTGCGGCGGTGCGGATGAGGCACGAGAGAGAGTCTCGAGGAGATCGTACGGGTTGTAGGATGCTCCAATCACTAGCCACAACGGTATCGATCCACATGAGAGTTGCTGCCTCGACCGTATACCTGCTAATACTTACGCGTCACGTGCCTCTGTTGATCAAGTCACATGCATCACGTGATGACTGGCCAATGAATTTCATTTCCGGAACGCTAGATACAAGACTTGACCATCACTATCCGTTTCTTTTTCGCGTTATGCTATCGGTATCATGTTCAAAGTTCCTGATGGAAATACCAGAAGACGGGCTTTGTTTAACTAGGCTCGTCGCCGGTTTTCCCTCGTTCTTCGAGCACTCTTGTGACCTCGGGTTGGGCAATCACACCGCTTGCATGGTCCAACGACGGCCAGCAAATTTTTGCCGCATCAGACGAGAACAAGATCACGTCTT
>JBBPQN010001117.1:0-10376 GCA_038092575.1 Boletus subluridellus
GTGCTATCACTGTTGCAGAGGAAAGGTTCTTTGGTGAATGTGACACCAGAAATGGTGATGAATTCTTCTTGATGATGTTTCTGAGCTCACTGGTTTGGGTGGTAGTGCCAGTTGTGGTGCTATTCACCAAATATGATGCACTCATGATACAGGCAGTCCAGCTTGAAGAGCTACTACTGCCTCCAGAAGATCAACTGATGAGGCAGAGGGAACGGATCAAGGAGATGTTCACCAAGAGAAATGTATGGGGGGATTTGTGCAAGATGACATTTCCTCCACAGGCATTTGTGCAACTGGAAAGTTTGTATACATATATATGCTCTCATGTCTGTTCTATTGTATTAATTATATTACCAGACATGGATACATCTGATGCAGGTTGTAACATATTACTGGAACAGACTGCAGCTGCATTGGATGATGAATCATTGAAGATGTTATTGGTTACAGCACAAGAAAAGAATATTCTACTATGCATTGAATATGCAGTCAGATAGTGAGTAAAACAGTTTTTGGATGTTAAAGATATATATATATATGTAACCATAAAGTGCCTTGGTGCCTTATGCTGAGCAAAGGACCACTCAAAAGAAAGATGCTAATCTGGATGAGGCATTGGCAAGTTGGTTTCCACACACACAGGTAAGATTTTGGGTCTGTAAAGATTTTTCAGATATAAAACTGATTATATGCTTGAATGATATTGATGGATGGTTAGGTAATTATCATGACATGAAATTATAAAAGAGCTTACTGATTAATTGTTTTATTCTGTCCATGAAGAGAGTATGTGCAATGCAATGCATTGAAGTCATGATAAGCTCACATGCCTTATTGTATTGATAGTTTGTAAGTGGTGTGTCAAAACAAAATGATTCATTATAATCTATTTTACTGCTTGTGCATTAATAGCAGGTGAACAATCTTATGGAGACTTGGAAGAGGGTGTTGCTAATGAATTTATATATATAATTGTGTTGAATTTAAAGGGGGTAAGTTATACAGGAATATATGCAAGTCAGCATCTTATTAACAGATTTTTTTGACACCACTGTTGTGTTTTATACTATCAGGCAGTAAGTGATCTGGCATGTAGTGAGAGGAAATGTGGCTAATGGATTGATATTTGTATCATATGATGTGGTAGGGAGTAAGTGGCCTGACTACATCTGAAAGACACAAAACTAAGGGTTGTATATGCATTTCTGCAACCATCATTGGATATAAAGAAAGTAAGTGGAATGTAAACTAATAAAAAAAAGAATTATTGACAAGGTTGTGACAATGGCTATGTCAACAATAGTTTGTAGGTTATTGATTGTGCATTTTAAGGCCAAGTCTTGATTATAGGCCTGTGTATTATGGTTTGCATTGATAGTGGGTGAGTCCTCTGTGTCAATATAAAATCAGAATACTGTTAGTGAAGCTGCCTCTGGCTGCTTGTAGTATGTAAGTGGTCTGATGTGGATTTGAAATCAGAATGCTGCTGATAGTATGCCTTCTTCTGCTCTTCCATTGATAGGGAGTAAGTGGTCTGATGTGGATTTGAAATCAGAATGTTGCTGATAGCATGTCTCCTCCTGCTCTCCCATTCATAGCCAGTAAGTGGTCTGATGTGGATTTGAAATCAGAATGCTGCTGATAGCATGCCTTCTCCTGCTCTTCCATTGATAGGGAGTAAGTGGTCTGATGTGGATTTGAAATCAGAATGCTGCTGATAGCATGCCCCCTCCTGCTCTTCCATTGATAGGGAGTAAGTGGTCTGATGTGGATTTGAAATCAGAATGCTGCTGATAGCATGCCTTCTCCTGCTCTCCCATTCATAGCCAGTAAGTGGTCTGATGTGGATTTGAAATCAGAATGCTGCTGATAGCATGCCCCCTCCTGCTCTTCCATTGATAGTTTGTAAGGGTCTGATGTGGATTTGAAGTCAGAATGCTGCTGATAGCATGCCTTCTTCTGCTCTCCCATTCATAGCCAGTAAGTGGTCTGATGTGGATTTGAAATCAGAATGCTGCTGATAGCATGCCCCCTCCTGCTCTCCCATTGATAGTTTGTAAGGGGTCTGATGTGGATTTGAAATCAGAATGCTGCTGATAGCATGCCTTCTCCTGCTCTTCCATTGATAGGGAGTAAGTGGTCTGATGTGGATTTGAAATCAGAATGCTGCTGATAGCATGTCTCCTCCTGCTTTCCCATTGATAGGCAGTAAGTGGTCTGATGTGGATTTGAAATCAGAATGCTGCTGATAGCATGCCTTCTCCTGCTCTTCCATTGATAGTAAGTAAGTGGTCTGATGTGGATTTGAAATCAGAATGCTGCTGATAGCATGCCTTCTCCTGCTCTTTCATTGATAGGGAGTAAGTGGTCTGATGTGGATTTGAAATCAGAATGCTGCTGATAGCATGCCCCCTCCTGCTTTTCCATTCATAGCCAGTAAGTGGTCTGATGTGGATTTGAAATCAGAATGCTGCTGATAGCATGCCTCCTCCTGCTCTCCCATTGATAGGCAGTAAGTGGTCTGATGTGGATTTGAAATCAGAATGCTGCTGATAGCATGTCTCCTCCTGCTCTTCCATTGATAGGCAGTAAGTGGTCTGATGTGGATTTGAAATCAGAATGCTGCTGATAGCATGCCTTCTCCTACTCTCCCATTGATAGGCAGTAAGTGGTCTGATGTGGATTTGAAATCAGAATGCTGCTGATAGCATGCCTTCTCCTGCTCTTCCATTGATAGGCAGTAAGTGGTCTGATGTGGATTTGAAATCAGAATGCTGCTAATAGCATGCCTCCTCTTACTCTTCCATTGATAGGGAGTAAGTGGTCTGATGTGGATTTGAGATCAGAATGCTGCTGATAGCATGCCTCCTCCTGCTCTCCTATTGATAGGCAGTAAGTTGTCTCATGTGGATTTGGAATTAGCATGTTGCTGATGATTACTTTGTACTCTTTTTGTTTTCATCATTATTTCATCAATAGTTTGTAGGTGTTTCCATATGCATGAAAAAATATTGTTTACTGATCAATTCATGTTCATTTCTTCTACCACTTTGCTGTTGATAGGAAGTATGTGATTCAATTTCAAATCACAGGAAGAATGTATTTTGTTGGTTAACAGAAATTTTTGTTTTCATAGAGGGTAATAATATGATGTAGATCAATAAATTGGATTGCTAACACATGCCTTCTCCTAATACTTTGTACAAAATAGAATGTAAGTGACCTAATTTACACAGATATCTGCATTCTGCTCATTCAACCTGTTACTTCATTGTTTAATCTGGTGTAATTCTATTGTTCCTTAAATCATATGTATGTAGCTGGTAAGTTTTTTTGCTACTTCTGAGAATTGTACAGCTGTGAATTGATACACCTATAGGATGTAAGTTATATTTTGATGCATTATTGTTGTGTCATTTATATTTATGTCTTTTTGATATTCAGGAGGTAAGGCCCATCTGTGCAATCATTTACATATTCCTATTTATAATTTGAATAGACAGTCAGTTTTACCCTTAAGCTCTATATATCACAACTAATGTCATCCAGATTGTCACCAATCCTCAGTTCCATCAAGTAAATCTTTTATCATCTGATCATATGATGCATTTGTTAAAATAATCTCATATCTTCTAGGGCTCTCTTCAAACAACAGGGGCATTATCCATGGCATGTCTATTCTTGGAAATATGTTTATCATACCAATTTCCCATGTATTTTAGACTAACAAGCCAGCCAAGACAAAGAAAGAGATCCTTCAGAATGGCATCAGTAAGTTGATTGATTTTGCATTTTGATCACTTTTATACATATCCTTGTAGACATCTTGCTACTCCTTCAATATTCCTTTACTCTGGTTCAAAACAACTCTGAAGAACCCTTCTTCCTGGCAGTACAAAAGTACAAAGCATCTGGGATATCTGCTCAGATATCCAAGAAATTGGATGAGCTCTTGGTCAAATATTCTGCCATCAATAGCCAGAAAGACAAAGCACAACTTGTCATGAATGTAATCTTGCAGTACCCTTTATGTAGGTAGTGATGTGACATGTCTTTTCACTTATTTATGTTATAACATAGGCTAAATGTCATGACTTGTAAAATTTTTAGTCTTTTTGTTCTATAATGCAAGATTTCAAATCAGTGTCAGATAACAAAATGATTTGCTAGAGATGTAGATCATGTAGACCAATCAGGAGTATTGATATTACAAGAACACAACCTCAGTTTGCTGTCACAATATATAAATCATGTCATCAATTCCATTTCATATATCATATCTATTGTGAAAGCCATGAGCTTGTGTACATTGTTTGGTTATATGGTAGATATTACAAGCTGCTATGTATGTATGTCATAAGCACTAGAATTGTGATGTATACCTTATACTTCCAAAGGACAATCACTTTGCTATTTATTAGGGGAAACTAAGTACATATTGTAATCAAAGGCCTATATTGTTACAGATTTCTTTCCTTTTTATCCTTCTAACTATGCTCTTGCCCATTCATCTTCTCATACACAAGAGGGCTTCACCCTTATGGCATTGACCATGCAGTACGCCACTTTTATGGATGACCTTCTTGATATGGACGAATAACCTTTTCTAGGCAGTTCTCTCATACTGCCTCGTATTCCCCTCAACCCAGATGGTCTGTGCACACTCTTATTTAGCTGGTCTGTGTGCCATTCCTAGTAGTATAAATACTTTGCCTTTGTACACTAGTTCGGTATCTAGTTCTACACAATCTATTGCCTAGAGCCTGGTCATTCTGCAAGTGATTAGTCTAAGGATTAGTCATAGTGAGACCTGAGAATTTCTAAGTTTCTCTGCACTACACTTGAGTGTGTGCTTTGACTAGGTTCTACATGTCAGCATAACATATATAAATATTAATGGTGTTCACAGTAGAAACTGAAGCCCTTTGAAGATGCTTTGAAAGGTGTATTTGAACTTAAGTAAACATGAGTAGAATTAAAACTCAGCTTACTGTCAAACATTTGGCATACAATGAGTCAGAATAGCTCTTTTAGGCACTTTTTATAACCAAATACCATTACTTTACTATTACTGTAAACAAAGAGCTCTACACCACCATTCCAGGTGCCCTGGTCTTCAGCATTGGTGATGAAATGTATGCACATACTGTGAGTTTTTAAGGTACACCTCCAGGTTGACCTCAATCTGAGGGAACAGGCTGAGTGCCTCTGGGGGAAGACCAAATAAGATGACACTGGTGACATTGCTGGAGATCTGCATTTTGCTGGAGGAGGGGGGGGGGGAAAGGATGAGAGCACAATGACACAATATGTAAGATTGTGCACACTGAGCTATCATACTCTTGTTCTGAAGGTGGGTGAGAGGCTTGGTGGCACAACATCACTAAGTGGCCTGGGTAAGGGTGAGGGTGAGGGCAATGGTGAGAGCAAGCCTGAGGATGTGTGTGGGGGTGTGATGAGGGTGTTGTCACTGAGTGGGGAGGGTGTATGAGAGGGCAACAGTGAGGGTGAGAAAGAGGACATGGTATATTCTGGGTGGTTTATTACTATACCTGTCAGGTGCTGCTCTCTGAGGATCAGAACTGTATATATGTGCATAAACAGGTAAGGAGGTGATAGGACATGGTTTTGAGCCTGTGAAGATGTGTTACAGTTCACTTATATGTTCCTTTCTTTTTTTTGAGCTTAGCATCTTTTTCTCTTTTCAAAAGTCATGTGACCAGATCATGTGATATATCATCTGACTATTTTATTTCTTTCCAATATGCAGGCTATGCCATCAGTTACAGTGATCCACCTCTAAGGTTAAGAGACACATTTGATTATATTATTTCCCATGTTCATTTTCATGCTGTGCACACTTTCTTTTAATTTCCATTCTTCCATTCAACCCTCCATCTGTAGAATGGACCAGCGCCAGCCTCAACGCAATCAAATGTGACGTCCAAGATATGCGTCTCCGAAATGTCAGAATATATTCTGACGATATAGTAGTGGAAACTCCACACAGAATCGTGATGATTGGAAGGAGCGATGCCTCCGACCCTTGGGTCATTCAAATGGCAGCAATCAACATTGCAGCCCAGAACAACTCTGAAAATATTAACTTGGAACGCACATTCTGGTACGCAATGCATACGAAGGTCTTACCTGGACAAAAGGTACAGACACGCCCATGTGTCAAACCAGAGATGCGCATGTGCGCAACGATTGAAACCACGATCAATGGATGCAAAGCATACACGATGGTAGATACTGGAAGTACCAGTAACTTTATAAGCCCAGCATTTGCAAAAGTCGCAGATCTGAGGGTATTCGCCCTCGAGCAGCAACTTACACTGCAACTTGGATGCATAGGCAGCCGATCAAAGATCTCTCATGGTGGTATGTCCACTTTGACTGTAGGAAACTACAGTAGTGAGGTGTACCTTGATGTAGTGAATATAGATTGTTATGATTGTATATTAGGGATTCTCTATTTGCGTCAAAATGATGCAATTCTAGACTTCGGAACAAAGTCAATTACGATTGGTGATGTAAAGGTCGCCTTGCTCGACGAATCAGTAGCATTAAATGCTACGGGCCCTAGTCCTTGCCCTGAAAGGGCAGGGCCAGGAAGGCTGGCTCACTGACTCTCGAGCCCTGCGAAGCCATTATGGCTTCATGAGGGCTCTAAGAGGGGAGAGGGATTGGGGACAAAAACAATAAAAGAGCAAGGCCCACAACTCGCGGTAATAAAAACAAAAAGATCATTAAAAAATGAGGACATACCTCAGTTATGGAGCCAATGGCTCCAAAAGTATTGACATATACTTGGAGGGGTAGTTCCGAAACTCCCCCCGCTTCGAGAGGTCAATCATCGAATACCAATGATTGACGAAGAGAAACATTACTCCTACCATCTACCCCATTGCTCAGACGCTCTGAAGCAACAATTGTCAGATAAAATCTGACTATACACGGACATGGAATGGTGGATCATGAAGAGTGTTCCACAAGCCGCTCCGATGCTATGCATCCCAAAGAAAAATGGAAAATTGCAAACAGTCATTGACTGTCACAAGAGAAACAATAATACGATCAAGGACGTTACACCGTTCCCTGATCAAGACCAGATCCGAATGGATGTGGCCAGAGCGAAGTATTGCTCGAAAATTGACCTGTTGAACGCATATGAGCAGGTCAGGATCAAGCCGAAGGATGTCTGGAAGACAGCCTTCTCAACGATCTATGGCACATTTGTGAGCCAAGTCATGCAAATGGGAGATTGTAATGCTCCCACGACATTTCAACATCTGATGACTGTGATATTTAGAGATCACATCGGATGTTTCATATATGTCTATCTCGACGATATATTCATCTATAGCAACACATTGGAGGATCATGAAAAACACCTCTGTATAGTGTTCGACCTTCTAGAGAAGGCCGAATTCTATCTCGAAAGCAAGAAGTGTGAGCTATACGCAGACAGATTAGACTGTCTAGGTCACATAATTGACTGCAAGGGTGTACACGCCGACAGAGACAAAATGTCTTGCATTCGAGACTGGAGGACTCCAAAAATGCTCAATGAAGTTCAACGCTTCGTTGGGCTCGTAGAATACCTGGCACAGTTTATGCCAGATGTATTGGCATATACTACACCTATGACCAGAATACAGCAGAATGGACACCCATTCCAGTGGAGGGAAATCCACGAACGATGCTTCCAGATGATCAAAGATCTGGCATGTAAATATCCGATACTGCGGCCTATAGATCCACGGAAGCAAGAGCCTATATGGCTCATATGTGATGCATCACTCTATGGAGTGGGTGCACTATATGGGCAAGGGCCTGATTGGAAAACCTGCAGACCAGCAGGTTTTATGTCAAAGAAGTTGAGTGACACTCAACAAAATTATAGAACATTCAAGCGAGAAACCCTTGCAATAATTGAAGCCTTATTAAAGTGGGAGGATAAACTCCTTGGCTTCAAGTTTATGATCATAACCAATCATGAGGCATTGGGATACCTCAAAACCCAACAAAAATTGTCTAGTAGACAAGTCCGTTGGATTGACTACATGTCACGGTTCAACGCAACTATTGTATATGCAAAAGGTTCAGAGAACCGTGTAGCGGATTGTTTATCCTGCTACTATGAAAGAGAAGGAGGTGACAAAGCCTCCGAGGAAGAGATCAACTGGGCAAATGCGGATACGCGTTTGGACCCAGAGGGAGATGATCTCCCGCAAGATAGATGGCTTGAGCTGAAATTATCAGCGATGAGGGAACAAAGTAATCCCCGGAAAAGCGAACGCCTGAGAGAGAAACGGGAACATAATATTCTCGAGGCTCAGGAAATGGCCTCAGCCACAGAAAGGACAATTGAGGACCCACCTCACACAATTGCACAGGATGATCCGACGATTCTCGAATCCGCTGAGGCATCCAAAGCCTCATCCATCAAATATGGCGACACACCAGAGTTTCTGGAGACTATCTGTAAAGGATATAGAAACAAACCATTGTTCGCGAAAATACTCACCAACCCAAAACATCATTCTCAGTTCATAGAAAGACAAGGTCTTCTCTACACAACTAATTGGGGAGAAGAAGAAGTATTGTGTCTCCCGCACGCAAAATATAAGGGCGATAACATTGTCGCCAGTATAATCAACCAAGCACATAAGGTGCTTGGACACTTTGGATCACAAAGGACCACAGATTATATCCGCAGATGGTACTGGTGGCCAAGACTTGGCCATGAAGTGGATCAATTTTGTGGGACATGTCCGACATGTCAGACAACCAAAGTTGAGAACCAACAGCCCAAGGGCCTACTGCACAGTTTGCCTGTGCCTAGACGACCATGGGGATCGATCGCCATGGATTTTGTGGGACCATTCCCACCGAGTGAAGGGTATGACTACCTATGGGTAGTCTTGTGTCGCCTCACATCAATGGTACATTTAGTACCAGTAAAGACAACGATACGAGCATCAGAGCTCGCATCTAGATTCTTAAATGAAATTGTGCGATTGCACGGACTACCAGAGACTATAGTCTCTGATTGAGATGCAAAGTTCACCTTGGTCTTCTGGTGCGAGCTGCACCGAATGATAGGAATGAAACTACTAATGTCGACCACATTTCATCCCCAAACAGATGGCGCCTCAGAAAGGGCCATCAGGAATGTAGTTCAGATACTACAGGCAATAGTACAGCCTACCCAGAAGGACTGGGTGAACAAAGTACCAATGGTCGAGTTTGCAATCAATTCGAGCATCAGCAGCTCGACAGGGTTTGCACCCTTTGAGCTCAATTACGGATATATGCCTGTAATGATGCAGTGCATCCAGGAGGGTAAAACCTCTGAGTCCACCGCACCGGGAATAAAATTGTTTGTAAACCAGGCTCTAGAGAACCTGAAGATGGTGCATGATGCCATCATCGAGAGTCGAGCGACTCAGACATACCATGCCAATAAGAAAAGGCAAGAAGGGATGACCCTTCAAGTGGGAGATCGAGTGTATCTCTCCACCCAAAATCTAAGTATCCCAAAGGGACGAACTCAAAAGCTCGTCCCCAAATATATCGGACCTATGAAGGTCCTAGAAAAGAAGGGTGTCAATGACACCTATATGCTGGAATTACCAGACGAGATGAAAGCAAGATGCATTCACCCAATGTTCCACGTCGGGCTTCTATGCAAATACGAAATGAACGACAATGTGCTTTTCCCGAAATGGGACGCACAATCATTCTATAATGTTGGTATGAGCGTCCACGTCCGCTTCCGCTACTTTTACCAGCCCAATCTGGGCCTCCGAATCTGCGGTTGGTATTGCCATGATAGGGATGAGACTTGTCATCTGTAGTGCAGTCCCGCTACTGCCGTTCACCCCTGGACTCACTCCTCCACTTCCCAGATCTGGCGTCGTGAACGCCGTCGAAGGTGCACCCGATCCCAACCCTGTGCTCACGTTCATGTCTACGGTGGATCCAGTGAGCATCCGCATCCAGCCAATGTCCTGCCCGATGTATTGAGGAGGCATTTTGGGGTCATGATGAAGTGATCAGGGTGAGCAGAAGAATAGAAGAGGCTGTATAATGATGTGGATAGCTTGTTTCAAGTTATATAATACAGTCAGTAAAAAAATTGTATACTGCTAGGTACTACTAACAGAGATCAAGTGCAGTGGTGCTGGAAAATGACAAGCTATTTATGATTGGAAACATGAAGATGTTTGCATTTGACCTGGTGCCCTCATCCACACAATTTCTTGCACCCAAGTCATGACTCCAATAGCTGGCATTGTCTTCAGAGTTGGAGAGGTGCCACTTGGGCAGCTGTGTATGCCATTCTTTGTAGCACAGGTAGGTGGTCC
>JBBPQN010001118.1:0-10370 GCA_038092575.1 Boletus subluridellus
TCCCTTGAATAGATTACTTGCGGCGGTGCGAACTCGGGGAGTTGGAAAAGCGGGCTGGCAAACGGAATGAAAAGAGGAAGGAGTATAGTACCTGCGAAGATGGCATTGGATATCGATGTTTCCCTGCGCTGGCTGACCCAGTTCCTCCCATGGCTGCGTGACATCCAGCGAGGGGCGCAAACGACCGTTCTCGAGAACTTTTTTCCCACGACTCTGACCCGCGTCACCTCGCGAAGAGTCACTAGTCACGATGGGCCGAACGTTCAATCACCCACTCAGGTGCAAGAGTTTGTCATTCCTACGCAAGACAAACGAGTTTCTATAATATTCTGGCGAACGTCCATGCCGGTTGAACAGACAGTTGTAAGCCACACACACCCTTTTATTTTATCCATGTAAAGGTTAGGCGATGGTGACCCAGACTTGGTCTGGAGATGTGTATACAAGGGCATTCAAGCGAAGGGTGTCCAAGTGATCGCAGATTCTGCCCCGAGTTTCGCAAGGTACTCCGAGGAAGTGATAGACTCCATAAGAAGATAGATCTACGGAGTCCAATGAAAACTTTTTATATCCGTGTCGCTTTCTGGGTGCAGGTTTGTCAGCGTCGTCCTATTCGCGCGATCAACGCACTCAACTCCGATTCAGGGGTGTTCCGTGCACACTTACTCACCCAGGGCAACTGCCGTCTGTACGCCTCATCGTCTCCGTGATTCCTCCACGAATGCGTTGCGACTCAACAGTCAGCAGTAACTCAATTGATGTCCATATAAAACTAACTTGAACATGTCACGTTCCCTGATTACTGATCCAAGACTTGGCCTGCCTAGTTCAGCTCAGGATTGCTGAGCAGTTCCACTCCTGTCCCCGATTTGCAACAAGAGGTCACATGCTTTAACTGCTTGTGTGAGAACGGTGCGCAGCTGATGGAAGTCACTGAAAAAGGCAGCAGCAGGCTGTCGGTGTCTCGCAAGCTATAAATACAGAGGGGCACGATTCCTGGGACACTGCTAGCAGCACCGAACACCTTCACCATGTCGTCCAACGGTACAATGCAACAGAAACTTGACGAACTCTTCCCTGCACCATCCCTTCCTCCTTCGCCCCTATCCCCACAGAGACTGCCGGGGGCGAACCTGGAGTCCCTCACTGCTCTCCGGGACGTCCTCAAAGACAATCACCAGCGTTATCACATTTTCTTCAATTATACGCGTTTCCACAAGTATGTATATTTCCATCAAACACGAGAAATGACGTTGACCCGTGATCAGCCACATCACGCATCGCGCACTTGCGATCTATGCTCTAGGTGGATCCGCGGCGATCATCAGAGATTACTATAAGCGTGATGGTAACATCCAGCGCCCTGCGTTCGAATCTCCAGAGCCTATCACTGAAGAGAATTTCGTTGACCATTTGAAGGATGAAAAGTATGTTACCATCCTTCCCACGACGGATCACCTTGTCCAACACATGCACCAGTTTCTACCAAGGCTATGTCACCTTCTTTTCCAAGAAAATATCTGAACAGGGTGCTGCAAGCACACTCGAAGAATTTATCTTTTCTGAGAAATACAACTTCCAGAAAGGAAGAGATGCGAATATCCAACCCGAAATGTTGGCCCGTTTCTTTAGCGGACTCGTGCACCCTTTCATCCATGCTGGATATGGAGTCGAGTTTGGTTTGAAAGGGATGCTTGCTGAAGGTGCGTGATGTGAAATGCTGTACAAGGATGAGACTTAAGTCAACACTGTCACTCAAGGTCTCGCGATGACGGCAGTTCACGATGTGAATATCAGGGGAACCGTTCCCCCTTCCCGTTTTTCTCCCAGTTCCACGAGTGATGTGGACCACATTGCAAATCGCCTTGCGTCTTTCGCGTTGGATGCCCCGGCCGCCACCAGTACTCCTACTGTATCCAAGACTGGCGGTGTCCATACATTCGACATCGTGGCACGCATACTGAAAGACGACAGATTGAAGAGCAGGCCATCTGGGGACTTCGTCAACCAGTATTCAGAAATACTCGCTGAGTATTCCCCTACGGTCAGGGAACATGCCGAACAATGGACCATCGATTTGAATCAGCCAGGTGAACTCGAACGTAAGATGGAGGAGCTCGTTTGGTTAAGCTCCCTGGCCTATGGAGTCGGAGGATTGACACCAAATGGCCACCAATCCGATTTCTTCCTGTGCGTAACTTCTCCTTTGACACGCTGATGATAGTAAAGCGATCCAACTAATTCGTGCGTTGGATAGGATGCACATGGTGACTTCGAGCCTCTTTCTCTCTTCAATGACTGCGTACCTCTCTCCACGATCCCAAGTCCTTCTCTTGCGTGGCTATTTCTTCACAGTTCTCATGTGGTGGGTCATGCGCGGTCGACCAGCCTTGAATATCAAGTATTTCATGACGGCCACGTCGGTAGAACCCTCGATTGCTGCAACTCCCGCGCCAGGAACTCCTCTCACCACCGAAACGACCCCGATCCCGAATCCATTCTTACCCATCTTGCAATCGGCCATCACTCATCCTATGGATCACCTCATCAAGATTCAACGCGCGTTTGCTCACTTTGACACCCTGTATGGTACGCGTCCCGCAGGCTACTTCAAGGGCACGGAGTTGGAGGGCGCGGAGTTGCTAGATGGATCTTTGTTCTTGAGAGCTGCTTTGTTGACGGCAGATTACACTGGATGGGCTCGCGAGGGAAAGGAACCGCAACAGTTCAGTCTCGAAGGGTTTCGTGCGTGAGCAGTGACTTGGAATATGCGGACGATGATAGCTCGAGTGTACGATATATGTTTTCATTCAGTTCGCGACTCCCCGCTCAGTCACTGTTATTCGTTGTAGTTTATCCAGTTCGTCGCCATTTATTATGACCACTTGTTCCAAAAAAATATCGCCCCGAAACTGGACACACATGTCGAAAGGTATCACATGTGCCTGGCAACGGTTCGGACATCTGATCCCCTCCCTCCGAACACCGGACTCCCAGTTTCCTAACGAAGAGGACAGTGAGCGAAAGAACCCGGGGCTCAGGAACATCTGTCATTAAACATTTCGCCAGGCTGCCCCTTCGAGAGGTCACTGCATGCCTTAGCAGTGCTGCCACTGGACACCCACTGGCAGCCTGAGCTTGAGCATGAGTGAGGTCATCTCACAAATTATAAACACCGAGAGGTGGCACATTATCCGATATCATGGGACATCATAGCAACCCTGACCACCTTTATCGGATAATGTCGTCCAACGGTACAACGCAACAGAGGCTCGACGAACTCTTCCCCGCACCATCTCTTCCTCCTTCGCCTCTTTCCCCACAGAGACTGCCGGGGGCGAACCCGGAGTCACTCGCTGCTCTCCGGGACGTCCTCAAAGACAACCACCAGCGTTATCATATTTACTTTAACCATCTGCGTTTTCACAAGTACGTGTGTCCCTAATTCTCCGTCAAACCTGAGGAATAATGTTGACCCATGATCAGCCACGTCACGCATCGCGCACTCGCGATCTATGCTCTAGGTGGATCCGCGGCGATCATCAAAGATTACTACAAGCGTGATGGTGACGTTCAACGCCCTGCGTTCGAGTCTCCCGAGCCTATCATTGAAGATAATTTCGTTGATCACTTGGGGGACGAAAAGTAAGTTACCGAACTCCCTGCAACAGGTCTCTTCGTTTAACACATGCACCAGTTTCTACCAAGGCTATGTCACCTTCTTTTCCAAGACAATCTCAGAACAGGGCGCTGCAAACACTCTCGAAGAGTTTGTCTTTTCCGAGAAATACAACTTCCAGAAAGGAAGAGATGCGAATACCCAGCCCGAAATGTTGGCCCGTTTCTTTGGCGGCTTCT
The DNA here is from genome assembly GCA_038092575.1 of Boletus subluridellus. NCBI lineage: Eukaryota > Fungi > Basidiomycota > Agaricomycetes > Boletales > Boletaceae > Boletus > Boletus subluridellus. Next base: position 3,859 of record JBBPQN010001118.1, read on the forward strand.
TGCACCCTTTCATCCATGTTGGATATGGGGCCGAGTTCGGTTTGAAAGGGATGGTCGTTGAAGGTGCGTGATGCGAAATACTGGATAGGGATGAGTACCCTAAGTCGACTCTCAAGGTCTCGCGATGGCGGCAATTCACGATGTGGATGTCAGGGGATCACATCTCCCTTCCCTTCTTGCACCCATTTCCACGAATAGTGTGGACCAGATTGCAAACCGCCTTTCGTCTTTCGCGTTGGATGGCCCAGCTACTACCAGTACCCCTGTTGTATCCAAGACTGGCGGTGTACACGCATTCGACATCGCGGCACGCATACTGAAAGACGACAGATTGAATCGCAAGGCATCTGCGGACTACGTTAAACAGTTCAAAGAAATACTCACCGAGTATTCCCCCACGATCAGGGAACATGCCGAACAATGGACCATCGATCTGAACCAGCCAGGTGAAGTGGGGCGTAAGATAGAGGAGCTCGTCTGGTTATGTTCCTTGGTTTACGGAGTCGGTGGGCTGACACCAAATGGCCACAGATCTGACTTCTTACTGTGCGTGACCTCTCCTGATAGTGAACAAAATTTGACTGATTGGTGTGCTGGATAGGATGCACATGGTGACCTCGAGTCTCTTTCTCTCTTCGCTGATCGCGTACCTCTCTCCACGATCCCAAGTCCTGCTCTTGCGTGGCTATCTCTTCACAGTGCTTGCAGTGTGGGTCATGCGTGGTCGACCAGCCTTGAATATCAAGTATTTCATGACGACCACGTCGGTAGAACCCTCGATTGCTGCAACCCCTTCATCAGGGACCCCTCTCACTACCGAAACGACCCCAATCCCGAACCCGTTCTTACCCATCTTGCAATCGGCCATCGCTCATCCCATGGATCACCTCATCAAGATTCAACGCGCGTTTGCTCACTTTGACACCCTGTATGGTACGCGTCCCGCAGGCTACTTCAAGGGCACGGAGTTGGAGGATGCGGAGTTGCTGGATGGATCTCTGTTCTTGAGGGCAGCCTTGCTGACGGCAGATTACACTGGATGGGCGCGCGAGGGAAAGGAACCGCGGCAGTTCAGTTTCCAAGGATTTTTCGAGTGAGCGGTGGCTTTTCGAAATGCGAGTCACTGGGCAACCCGACGTTGATGGTTGAAGTGTACGATATCTGTTTTCATTCAATTCCTGCTCGGTCAAACTATGTGTATACTTGGCTGGGAACTGGGTGCGATATGCGGAGCGGATTTAATTATCACCTTCGATTTCTCTTCGAACTTCAAGAACGTTCGAACACTCTTCATCGGCTCCAGCGCAAGTTCTCACGGTGGCCGTTACTGGACCACCACCAGTACTGGCATGATGTATGACATCCCATATGTCCGTGGTGAGCGTTTTTACGCTTTTCAATCACCACACCAGCTGATCGCTTGAAGCTTCCGAATATTAATCATAGGAAATGTACTTCTATCTTTCCACATATTCGACAATGGCTGGTCACTGATGGTCAAAACTTCCAGAGCGGTGCTGGAAAGTTGATTCAAAAAATGTTTGTGTTCAACGATGTGGTGAGTCTACTCTTCCTGCAACGATTGCGTCCTCGGCCATATTTTCCGGGATGTTTCCGATAGCTAATGAGACAAAGATACATTGACCGCGAATTCATCGCAGCGAACAACGCGCCTTTCGTTCTCCACGATGGCCTCGGATTTGAGGCAGAAGAACATCAATAAAGTGAAACGTTTCGTCGGTGATCGACGAGAAAGGAAGGCTTGAGGGGTAGACTGCATGTCATTCGGTAAGGCATCCCGTGATGATCAGAACGTAACTGAGCAAAGACTTCAGGGTGTGCCTCGCAGTTCCGTATGCCAAGGGGCGGTTTACCGAAGCCGGCACCGACGGATTCCTGCGAGAGAGAACGAAAAGTCTGCTGAGCGATAGTGCGTAAACCAAATGGTCGCAATCTGTCAGTATTTGAAGATACCACCAACCCGTTGTAGTTCTACTTGTGGTACTGACGCAGCTCGACCTGCTGGACAGATCGCCGCTTTGACCCTGGGTCGCGAAAGCATTTCGTCAAGGTTACGATCTCACAGATCGAACAGTACGTCAAAGCCAATCCGTCCTCTGCTGTGGTGCGCGAGCACCGGAGTATCGAGCATCGAGCGTGATGCGCCATTGTAGATCGCTGGAATGGCACAGCGGGAAGGCATCGATGCAAAGGTTGACCTCGCCATAGCATACGCCTCGCCTCATCCCGCCGATCGCGTAGCCTTGTAGACTAGGGAAGACGAGTAAACCCTTGTTACTGCACCGTTGCGGTTCTAAGCGTCACCCTATGGTCCCGGAGGAACCTCGGCACAAGCCTGACATTGTCCAGTGATGAAGTGGAAGGGTACCTGCTTGTTATACGTCAGGACACCCGGGGTTGGGACCTTAGTGACTCGAAAATGGTGAGAAACTGTCCTGTCACATGTTATGATGTTTAACGCTGCAAGACGCCCTACAATGCGATAGGTTCAAATCTTAGGGTGCATGCTATTCGGGATGGTCAGGCCGTCTCGCAAATCAGAGCCTTCCATGCTCCGTGACAATGCCTTGACGAGGGGCGCACAGGGATCTTGTGATGTCATTGATCTCTCCACTGGTCCCACTCATTGATGACTCGATCGGGGTTACCTTCTCGCTTCCCATTGCAGGAGCAGTCATTCGCAAAGCCATGGCACGAAGAAGTTTACGGGTCGTCATAAGTGATTATATCTCATCCTTGGCCGTTTAGGCGAATGCAGACAAGACGACCATCCTTCAGAAAATCCGCAACTCGACGGAAGATCCGGAGATCTACGACGATCAAGGGGAAAAGGTATGATTTACGTGGATGGGATATAGTGGGTGCTGATGCTATCGACGTGCGATCAGGTTAATTTTGTGATCAAGGGGTCCAGGGAGGCGAGTGTCACAGCTACCATGAATGTCATTGTAGGGCCTTTGCAACCCATCTCACTTTCCACAGCGAGGACTCCATGACATCAATTATCAGATGGTCTTCAAAAGCAATGAGAAATTTGTTTTTCATGACTCTCCTGGTTTCGAGGCTGGCTGCAAGGATGAGTTTGAGAAAATGAAGAACTTCATCACAGAGTGTGCAAACACAACTTTACTCAGGAAGTGGATCCATGCCATATGGTGGGTATGTTATGTTGGATTCTGATTACTACATTGATATAAGCAGGTACTGCATTCCAATGGATCAATTTCATCATCCTGTTACTGTTGCAGAGGAAATGTTCTTTGGTGAATGTGACACTAGCAATGGTGATGAATTCTTGTTGATGATGCCTTCTGAGCTTATTGGTTTGGATACTAGTTCCAGTTGTGGTACTGTTCACTAAATGTGATGCTCTCCTACTATCTACAAAGGATCAACTTATGAGGTGGAGGAAACAAGCTCAAGAGAATTTTGACAAGAGAAATATAGGGGGGATTTGTGCAAGATGGCATTTCCTCCACAGGCATCTGTGCAACTGGAAAGTTTGTATGCATGTGCTCTTGTTTCTATTCTATTCAGTTGATTCTATTCCAAGGCATGGATAAATCTGATGCAGGATGTAACATACTGTTGAAACAGACTGCTGCTACATTGGATGATGAATCATTGCAGATGTTGTTGATTATAGCACAGGAGAGGAATATCCTGTTATGCATTCAGCATGCAGTCAAATAGTGAGTGACACAGTTTTTGAATATAAAGGATTACTGTATATATTAATATCATGAAGTGTGTTGGTGCCTTATGTTGAGTTCAGGACCACTGAAGAAAATGATCTTGATCTAGTTGGAGCATTGGCAAGTTGGTTTCCACACACACAGGTACATAAGATTTTGCATGTCAATCATTTATTACAATATAAAATGATTCTGTGCTTGAATGGTATTGATGGATTGTTATTAGGTAACTAACATGATGTTAGATTGAAAAAAAGGCTGACTGATTAATGTTTTCATTTATTCTTTGAAGAGAGTAAGTGATATATATGATATATTGCAATGATGACAAACTCACATGATTTATTATATTGGCAGTATGTAAGTCATGACAAACAAATGAAGTTACTGAACTCATTGTCACCTATGCTATTGCTTCTGCATTAATAGAAAGTGAGTAATCTGATGGATACATGAACAAAAGTGTTACTAATGAATCCAAAGGAGGTAGGTCATATAGGAATATATACAAATCAGCATGATAGTAATGGATTCATGTCACATCTACTGTTATTTTCTTTACTTTCAGTCAGTAAGTTATATGATACTATGTATTGAGAGTGTGTGTAACTGATAGGCTGACATCCATTACTGTAATGTCTATTGTTATTCCTTTACTTTTAGGCAGTAAGTTATATGATATATATTGAGAGGGAATGTGGCTGATAGACTAACTTTTTTTTCATACAACATGATAGGGGGTAAGTAGTTTGATATATGTTTGAAAGACAAAACTGATGATCACATATCAATGTATGCAATGATTGTTGAGTATAAAGGAAGTAAGTGGGTTGTGGATATAAACCAAAATTCTATTGACAACCTCTTGATCATCTCTACAACTGTTATTCCAATTATAGTTTGTAGGTGACCAAGTGTGCATTTTGAGGCAGTACATTATCTATGGGCCTATGATCTGTGCATTTCAATAATAGCTTGTAAGTGGTCTGATGTAGATTTGAAATAAGAATGCTGTTGATCAACATGCCTCCTGTTCCTTCCCAATTGATAGGATGTAAGTGATCTGATGTGGATTTGAAATGAAAATCCTGCTCATCAGCATGTCTTCCATTGACAGCCAGTAAGTGGTCTGATGTGGATTTGACATGGGAGTGCTGCTGATTAGTATGTCTCCTGCTGCTCTTCCATTTATAGCCAGTAGGTGGTCTGATGTGCATTTGAAATGAAAATGCTGCTGATCAGCATATCTCCTGCCACTCTTTCATTTATAGCCAATAAGTGGTCTCACATTTGAAATGAGAATGCCATCAATTAGCATGCCTCCTGCTGCTCTGCCATTGATAGGAAGTAAGTGGTCTGATGTGGATTTGAAATGAGAATCCTGCTGATTAGCATGCCTCCTGTTGCTCTCCCATTGATAGTGGGTAAGTGGTCCAATGTGGATTTGGAATAAGAATGCTGCTGATCAGCCTGCCTTTTGTTGTTCTTTCATTGACAGCCAGTAAGTGGTCTGATATGGATTTGAAATGAGAGTGCTGCTAATCAGCATGCCTCCTACTGCTCTCCTATTGATAGGATGTAAGTGATCTGATCTGGATTTGAAGTGAGAATGCTACTGATCACCATGCCTTCTACTGGTCTCCCATTAATAGGCAGTAAGTAGTCTGATGTGCATTTGAAGTGAGAATAATGGTGCTGACCAGCATGCCTCCTGTTACCCTCCTATTGATAGCCAGTAAGTGATCTCATGTGGATTTGAAATGAGAATGCTGCTGATCACCATGCCCCCTGCTGCTCTCCCATTAATAGCCAGTAAGCGGTCTAATGTGTATTTGAAATGAGAATACTGCTGATTAGCATGCCTTCTGCTCCTATTGATAGTTTGTAAGTTGTCTGATATGGATTTGAAATAAGAATGCTGCTGATTAGCATGCCTTCTGCTGCTCTCCCATTAATAGTGGGTAAGTGGTCTGATGTGGATTTGAAATAAAAATGCTGCTGATCAGCATGCCTCCTGCTACTCTCTAATTGATAGTTTGTAAATGGTCTGATGTGGATTTGAAATGAGAATGCTACTGACCAGCATACCTCCTGCTCTTCCATTAATAGGCAGTAAGTGGTTTGATGTGGATTCAAAAGGAGAATGCTGCTCATTGGCATGCTTCCTACTGCTCTCCCATTGATAGTGGATAAGTGGTCTGATGTGGATTTGAAATGAGAATGCTGCTGATCAGCGTGCCTTCTACTGCCCTTCCATTGATACTAGGTAGTAAGTGATCTGATATGGATTTGAAATAAAAATGCTGCTCATTGACATGCCTCTTGCTACTCTCCAACTAATAGGAAGTAAGTGGTCTGATGTGGATTTAAATGAGAATGGTGCTGATCAGTATGCCTTCTGCTGCTCTCCCATTGATAGGCAGTAAGTGGTCCAATGTAGATGAGAAAGCTGCTAATCAGCATGCATTGTGTTGCTTTCCCATTGACAGCCAGTAAGTGGTCTGATGTGGATTTAAAATGAGAATGCTACTTATTCTTCTTTGTTATTTTTGTTGTCATAACTCTTTCACTGATAGTTTGTAAGTGCTTGTGTATGCATGAGAAAGTGCAGGATCAATTCATGTTTATTTCATTTACCACTTTTTTTTATCAATAGGAAGTAAGTGGTTTGAATTGGAATTACAGCAAGAGTGATCTGTTGGTTGACATTAATCCTCCTTGCACTTTTCTTTCCATAGGAGGTAAATAACCCAATATGCATTGACAATATGGACATCACTAATACACATATGCCTA
>JBBPQN010001119.1:0-10366 GCA_038092575.1 Boletus subluridellus
TAATTGCTCTGCCAGTTCCTCAATGCCAGGGCTAGCAGGGCGTTCTGGAAAGTGTTCCAGAGCTGCAGGGGCATCTCCCACTGGTCTGGCATTGCATGGAGGTGGACAGTCATCATCATCATGGTCATGCTCCGGTAGGTGGAGGTGCTCTGGAATTAGGCCCTCCCACTGTCCCTCAACAGTGGGACCATTCCATGGAGCAGATTCAGCCTCGGAGATTGTTCCAGATTCATCAAAGATGACATGGTGACTGGAGATGATGGTCCGACGTTTGATGTCAAGGAGTTTGTAGGCTTGTTGTCCATAAGTGTACCCTAACATGATGCATTTCTTTCTGTGTGGTCGGAATTTTCCCCCCCGCTGCTCCTTTGGCGTGTAGGCATAAGCCAGACATCCGAAGGGGCAGAAGAGAGTTGGGTCAACCTGGCGGTTGAAGAAAATCTGGTAGGGGACCTTGCCTTGTAGTCTGGAGTTCGGACTTCGTGCAGTGATGTAAGCAGCGGTGGACATGGCATCCGCCCAGAATGACTTGGGGAGTTTGGATTCCTCTAGCATGGTGTTTGCCAGTGTGGCCAGTGTCTGGTTCATGCGTTCTGCTAAACCATTTTGTTCTGGAGTGTATGGAGCAGAGGTTTCAAGGAGTGTGCCATCGGTCCAGAGTTGGTCCTGGAAGGCCTTGTTGGTGTACTCTGTCCCTCCGTCACTCCGGATGAACTTTGTATGGAGTTCTGAAAAATCCTCCTGTCCTACTTCTGTTTGAAGCAGGGTTTGGACATTGGCCTTCCATTGGTTGTAGATTTGTAGAGCTTCATTTTTGTGTTTCATGAAGTAAATTCAAGGGAAGCAGCTGAAGTCATCGACAATGATTAGCCAAAATCTGTAGCCTTTGTGTGATCTTGGAGTTATAGGACCTCCAACATCTGTGTGTGCTATCTCCAGGGGGCAAGTACTCCGAGGTTCCTTCCGAACTCCAAAAGGTAGCCGCTTCATCTTGCCAAGTGTGCATGCTTCGCAGAATGCAGGTATTCCGGTGAGGATATCAATGTCTCAGAGCTGGTCAGACTTGACCATGTGCTGTATCCGGTCGGTGGACATGTGTCCCATCCGTCTGTGGAGGAGATTAATGTCGACGGATGCATGGGCTGCCTCCTTTTGGTTTTTCAGAGTGACTCTTGCATGATATAGGCCGTCTACATGATCAGCAATTAAGACAGTGTTGTGGTCCTTTCGGATGTGACAAGTGTTTGACTTTGCTGGAAAGATAGTTGAGAGACCAGTGGAGGCAAGTTGATTTACAGAGATGAGTGAGATCCGAAACTCTGGAATTAGGAGGACATTTGATAGAATGATCTTGAAGGTGTTTTTGGATACTTGTGACAGGAGTGGTACTGTTCTGATTCTGATAGTGTGTGCCATGGAGTTGTCTCTGAGGGTTACTGGACGTGGAGGGTGGAGTGGCTGATATGTCCGGAACCAGGACCGGTGTGGGACCATGTGCGACATTGCTCCGGAGTCTATGATCACTGTGTTTTTCCCATTTTTGTTTTGTTCGGATGATGAGTAGGTGTGAATGCGTTGGATTAGGGACTTGGGTACATTGTCACAAGCTACGTGTGCTGAGTCTGGGGGATCTGGAGTTTCCTCCACTGTATTCACCCTCTCCTTTCCTTTTTCTGATTTTCTGAATCCTCCCCTCCATAACTCTGCAACCTATTTCTTGTAGGAGTGGCAGTTGGTGGAGTTGTGTGTGGCGGAGAGATGGTGTTCACACCAGGTGGAGGCATTTGGAGGTCGGATGGAGGACTTGGGAGTTGTGGAAACCTTCATAGCAGACTCTGAATGTCCGGAGGGGTATAGGTGAGCGTCTTCAGCAATGATTCGGGTTTCCACCACATCAAAGGTGAGTTTGCTGTCCTCCGTAGTATTGATGAGCGATGACTTGAATAACTCCCATTCTGGAGTTTTCAGAAGGGAGTTGAGGAGGATGAATGCCATGACTTTGGAGTCAATGGCAAATTTCATGCAAGCAAGTCGAGACTCAGAGGTCCGGAGTGATGCAATGTGTTCCAAAACATCAGAGTTGCCATTCCAGCTTACATTGAACAGTTGTTGGAATACGTGGAAGGCAGAGGAGACACTCAAAGCATCAAGGAGTGAGACAAGTTTGTCCCATAGTTCTTTTGCGGAGGTGCAGGACTCCGTCTTGAGTAGGAGGGTGTCAGAGAGACGTTCCTGAATGATGCCATGCACTTTTTCATCATGCTCCTGCCAGTCATGGATGTCCGAAGCAGTGACTCCAGTCGTTCCAAGGACAGGTGTGGCATCCGTTCCGGAAACTACTCCATAGACTCTGCTGCTGTGGAGTTTTCAGGTGGTTTTGACCTTCCATAGTGGGAAGGTTTCAGGTCTGGTTAGGATTTTGTCACTTCAGATGGTATCCAATGTCATGCTGGATGACAGGACAGGGTGAGGTGACAGGAGGGAAAATTATTTCCTGATGGTGGCGTTAGATAGCCGGTAGCCAGAGTTTGTTTGAGAATGGAGGGGTGTGTCAAGGGATATGCGAGTGTGCTGAGGGATGCGCAAGTGGGTGAGTTGTTCGTTTATTTGGTGCGAGCAGGGCTCATAACCTGTTAAAGTCCGGAAGTCCAAAGGTCCGGAGTTTAGCAGAGTTAGTCCAGTGCTATTCTTACCAGAGCTCAGCTGTTGCCTAAGATGGGCGAGAACAACTGTATTTACCAATTCGTACCAGAGCTATGGTACATTAGTCTCAAAGTAACTAGTGTAGAGTAAGTAACTCACCTCAGCTGTTGCCTAAGATGGGCGAGAACAACTGAGGTGCTGAGAAGAAGAGTGGAAGTTATATACTGTATGGTGGAGGCACACTTGTACCTCAATATCCGTCAGGGAAGATAAAAGAGGGAAAGGTATAGTAAGGAGGTATTGCCGAGTGACAGCACTGTACCATAAGAGAAAACAGCATTCTGGAGTTGGGAACTCCTGAACTCCTGAACTCCGGAGTAGTGGAATATTTAGGTGGTCCCATTGGAGGACTGGACAACCGGAATGCCTTCCGGAGTAAGCAATATTTTGTCAGTGTTGTCAGAGTATTCATCAAAGAGGTGTTCAAGTAGTGTTTCAGCATGAGCTGGTATGTCACTTGTCCATTTGCTGGAGTCTTGGAAGTAGGTGAGCCAAATTGAAGGGTGAAGTACTATAGAATAAAGATGAGTTGGCATGTCATGAGTGGTGTCACCATGGTGCCATTGAGTATTTAGAATTCTTACCAGCACCAAGAAGCAGAAAATGTGAATTGAAAGCTTTCTTGAGGTGCTTCTGAAGCTTTTCAAGGCCTGCTGTTAGTGCGATCTTGAGATTACATGCATCGTCATCATCTGTTATGTCGTTGATTGCTCTCTCAAGCCATTGTTTGATAAACTTGTAGACTGGTAGTGTTTTTGTGATGGTTGGAACACCTGAAACAGAAAAGTTGAGCATTGCATCATATAAGTCCTGTCATCAATAAGCGTCCAAGTCAGCCTGAGCAAAGAGAATCTTGTCCAGTAGTTATGCACCTTTAGCATGACACACAGCCACTCAAGGAGTTCCCAGTCACCATGGCTTAGATGCCATTTCTTCTTCTTGCGTGTCGCAGCTGCCTTCTTCTTTCCACGAAGTCCACTGTCTAGCTGGTCAACCCAATGGTTGATTGCCTGTTATGACTTATGTGACTCTGAGCAAAAAGATCAAAGCGCTCCAACGAACTGGTTTGAGTTTGATTCCCCGGTCAATCTCAGCATATGTCGTGTTCCACCTAATCTCCATACCACATACTAACATGAGGTGTTTGAAAGTGTCATCACACAACTGGTAAATGAGCTTGCGCATCTTCTTTCATCAAATGTTGGATCGTAGGATATCAACAACAATACAATGAAGCTAAATCAGGAGTTGTAGTTAGTGTCAGGGCCTGCAAACCCACGTCCATGATACTTACCTTTTGTATCACAGATAACCTTCTAGGCTTTTTCCTCGCTGACGATATTTCATCATCCTCACCCTCCAAATCAGCCTCATCAGATGAATCAGTCACCACTTCTCCATTCTTGTGGGCCTTGTCACCTGATCAGGCTTCAGCCACCTAATATGCCCGAAAGAAAAGCCTAATAAGGCTTGGCACAGGCTTACGTCGTCAAGCCTTATTAGGCTTGAGAAACCACATTTCCCGCATCCAGCAATAAACCTTGCCCTAAACCCCTTCCTAACCTCTATACCATAGTCGTGTCATCCAGGACCACTTCGGCATCAGTTTGGCAGTCTCCAATCCAAATGCGGTCATGCCGAATGCAGTCAAATCCCCAATGCTACCGCCTGCGATCTTCCCACACCCCTTCCCACCCTCCCTCATCGTCGTTGTTGTCATCGTGCACGTCCGCGATGTACTCTCAATGCATCCACATTGCCACTGCCGTCGGTGAGGGCATTCCATTCGTTTGTCCAGTCTTCTCCCTACTTCTTCTCCTGTTTCATCGCTGCGTGCCCCGTCTTACATGTGTCTTGTCGTGTACATCCTCAACGTGCCCTCAACATGCTCCCATCGCCACCGCCCTCAGTGAGGGTGCTCCATTCGCATCCCCCATGTCGTCTCCGCCTACATCTTCTCCCGTTTCATCGCTGCGCACTCTGCCTCACTTGCGTCCCGTCATGTACGTCCTCAATGTGCTCTCAACACGCTCCCATCGCCACTGCCCTCGGTGAGGGTGTTCTATTCGCATTCCTATGTCTTCTCCTGTTTCATCGCTGCGCGCTCTGTCTCGCTTGCGTCTCGTCGTGTACGTCCTCAATGTGCTCTCAACACGCTCCCATTGCCACTGCCCTTGGTGAGGGCATTCCATTCATATTCCTACGTCTTCTCCCATTTCATCGCTGCGCGCTCTATCTCGCTTGCGTCTTGTTGTGCACGTCCTCAACATGCTCTCAACACTTCCTTTGGCACCCTGGGTATCAGTTCCAAATGCGGTCGTGCCAAAAGTGCTTAAAGCCTCTATGCTATCGCCTGTCCGCTTCCCACACCCCTTCCTGCCTATTCTTGTCACCGTCCTCTCATCTTGGTACTGTCCCCACAACTGTTCGTCGTCAACATTGCGTTGATCACACTCCATCCCGCTTGCAAGCCTTGTTGCGCTCTCTCTTCCATTTCTCATCCCACGAGTGCACTGTTGTCCGAGTTGCGGGGCGTTTCATAATCGCTTGCGTAAGTAAGCTCAAAGTCATTATGTATTGCCACTGCTGCCATCTAACCGATATGAAAATAGTTCTACTCGAACGAGAAGAATGCATCCTCCGCGGTAGAGAAGTCAAAACCATTTATCTCGTCATTAAGTAGAGTACTCCAATCCTCCAAATCGTTACTGAATGTCCTGTCAGATGTGGCAGCAATGTCCATGGTCGTTCCACTACCTGAGGCGCTAGGTGGTGCCTCGTGGGTAGCGGTTGCCTCACTAGGCAATGTCCTAGTCTCTACTTCAGAGGCACTCGGATTAGCAGAGCTAGTGGTAGTCGCTTCACTAGGCAATGTCCTAGTCTCTACTTCAGAGGCACTCGGATCAGCAGAGCTAGTGGTAGTCGCTTCACTAGGCAATGTCCTAGTCTCTGCTCCAGAGGGACTCGGATTAGTGGAGCTAGTGGTAGAGGAAGGATTATGTGTGGCTGCCAGGTTGAAAGAAGCCTGTGGCATGTCGCTATTGGCTTGATCTTCATTGTCTGTACCGTCGTCCTCGATCGTTGCTACACTCTTGTATTTCTTGTGACTATGACCGGCAGTTGTTGAGTTGCTGGAATCGTTGTATTTGCGCTTCGTGCCTATGTCTGAGTGAGGACGACGTGCTGGCTCCATGATTTCCCCAGAGTCGATTTGCTCATTGCACTGCTTATGAAGCTCCTCGTATTCGGTTACTGTAAGCTGTTTCCAATACACTTGCTCCATTTCCCACTTGCGGTACAATGCCTCAAGCTGAGTGAGCAAACAAGACATGTCGCTGAGATTCTTGAATGGGATATCATCTGGCCAGCCCTGAATGATCACCTTGTAGCGCGAAACGACATTCCGGAAGTAATACTTCCATTGCATCCTTGCATCAGGGTCTCTTGTGATTTTCCCTGGAACGATCATGTAATCAGCATGAAGTAATAGACACCAATGACGCTGATTAAAGACATACGCAATCCCTTGATGATGATGTCACGGATGCATGCACAGATTTGATAGACATGCTGGCGATGATTATTGGCTGCACCTATGTGAGGAAAAGGATCAGCTTAATGATCAAATACTTGGAAGTTACTCTACACACCTCGGATGCCCTGTACCACAAAGCTGCTCATCTTGCTGACAAGATCTTGATCGTTGATGCCCAGAATGGACCCCATAAAATTTTCAGCAGCGTCGGTTGCAAAAGAGACACCGCGAATGTTGAGGTTGGTTGTCCCACATGCTGAATATAAGATACTTTCAATTCCAGTACGCGACCTAAGTTGATGAAGCTGTGAAATATTTAGTTAAATAGCAAAAAAAAATGGAATGAAACATACCTCATTCTCAACTGCTTTCAATGTTTGTGTAACGTCGTTGACCTTTGACCGTGAAGAAACACGGGAACCAATGGCCTTCGCCTCTTTCACTACGGCAAACTGCTTGACTATTTCTTCTTTCTCCGCTTCCGTAAGTTTGAGATATTCTTCACAGTGGGCTTTGGCAAGATGTGGGAGAGTTTCGCATTTTCGGGGCTGCGAGGCTGCAAAAAAAAAGTGGGAATGAGAGGGGGGATAGTCAGTGAAGAGAAATATATGCACCGGTTGAATTATCGCCTGCCACTGCCTCCTCGCAACATTTCCTCCAACAGAATGCATTCCATGCATTAATCTTAGACTGTTAGGCATGCAGCTTCGAATGCCCAACATGAAGTTCACTTTCAACTTGCTGAATGCTCTTACCATGCTTTGCAGCAAGAGACTTTGTGATTTCATCCAATTTCTCGAAACCCTGGTCCAAGTTGTTCTTGAAATGGTCTGATTTCTGGTGTTGTGTGAGATTCAGAGTCTCGTGGACCTCCTTACTGACAGTGACTTGCGTGCGGCGGCGAACAGGAGGCTGAACGCACCTTCCTGTGGGGGCAGGGTTGGCAAGAAACATCTGCGAGACCATCAGGAAACAAAGTGAGTAGAAAGAAAAAAGACATAGGGCTTTATATCATTCAAGCAAGTACCATTACCACATGGTGCAGAGATCTACTGAAAAATTATGAGGGCAGCAATGAACAACATACAGCACAGCGCGGCAATGCCAAGAATTTGAAAGAAAAGTGAAGCGAGTCTACGTGCCGGCTAGGAATGAGTTAGCACCAATTGATCGTCAGCAGGTAAAATATTTACCCTAGCACCACAGGCAGGGAAGTGTTCGCCTTGTAAATCTGCCAAAAGAGCCCGAGATAAATTGGACGCCTGCTCAAAGGTGAGATTCCATGGAGCCTCGCACAATTTTGCTTCCCAACGGGTGTCCCGGGTGGTCTCGACCAATACACGCAGGTGCGGAAGGAGCTTGTCTCCAAGATTGAAGCAATCTAGTATGGCATCAGAGTTAGGGCCAATGCTGAGCAGTGGCTTGATGGGCCAAGTTGTGGCAACATCAGGGCTGGAAGCGGGAGCTGTGGCATGGAGGAAAGCATCGGCCGGACGACGCTGATGGATAGAACACCCTGGAGTCGTGGACCTCGAGGAAGGTATTTTTGTCAGGGTTGCATTCACCGCTGCAGCCTCCCGACTGAGTGCGGACTGGGATGGCGCATTGTTGACAGGCACTGGAATGGCATTGTTGACGGGCACTGGAACAGCGTTACACGTGATGTGAGCGCTGATGGGGCTCGTTGGATGAGGTAGATGGGGAGGCCTCTGGAGATTGATAGGTTCTGCGAGAACTTAAAATGAGACATGAGTATAATTGAGTACCACGAGGATGGAGACTCACAATGAAGTTTGGAAGGCTTGATATCCTCAATGTTGCAGCATTCCGTGAACCCCTGCAGATGCGGTATCACGAACTCTTGACAAAATGCCTGGACCAAGACGGCAGCATCACTGCTAAGTTGGTCGTTTTGAGCGAGCTCGTGCGGTGTAATATAGAGGTCGACGGTAATCTGCTCTGCCCCCAACGATTCCGTGGCATTCATGCCTGGGCACCGTATGAGAACAGAGATACCGCCATCGAGGCGGTCTTGCATCGTGATCTAAAGAGATATTAACACAGGTTTGAGATCATAAAAATTTTACTTGCTGCATCAAACACATCTGCCAGGGTAGCCTCGACGAATTCTGTCCTTGATAATGTACGCTGCAAGTCCGCTGGGTCCCGAGAAGGATTGAAAAGAGCGTAGGTAGGATGTAACCCTCCACAAGTTCGTGTGTGATAGTGAGCGCCGTCAATATGTGTGCCGTGTCTGAGAAGAGCGCGAATAATAGCTTGATGTTGATCATTGCTGTATCCTTTGGCGAGCAGCAAATGATACAAGATAGTCATTTCTGCGAGGGTATAGTTGTTGGGTCTGTTGATAATGTTCTGCGCATCTTCATTGTCGTCCATGGTCAACAATGTGGGTGGCATAGTAACAGATGTGTTGAGACGTAGTAGTAAGGACTGAATATATATCTGGGCTGTTCTGATGTTAACGTGAATTGGGGTCAAGCAAACTCGACTTACCACATACGTACTGCCCACCACCATAAATTGCCATCCTAGTAGACCTGTCTCAGAGCAGACTTGGGCACATACTCGAACAATAGTCAAAGGCAACAGAGAAGCAGTCAGACGGGCTCACAAGCCTCACATCGGCCTCATGGAAAGTGCGTGGACACGGCGATGCCCACTGATACCAAGATACCAAAATCAGCACCACTAAGGACCACGTGTCACGCCGGTGTTTAATTGAATACACACTGATTGAACATTGGCAAACGACTGATACAACTATTCAACATATAGGAATCTTAATCAAAGATATCATCAATAAATTCTGCCATATCTCGTGCGAGTTTAGTCCCCTCTTCCTCCTCGATTAGATCGCCGTCTCCGGGTTCATTGATGTACAGATGATCAATGTCAGATGTTCCTACACCACAAAGTAAATAATACAACCACTGGAATGGATTAAAAAATTACCATGATCCGATAGTTCCCCTTCGCGCCTCTGTTGTCCAGGAATCTCTTCGTTGGGTGAGCTGGGAGTGGTCTGGTGATGCACTCCAACCCCCAGAACGCCGGAATACATAGGAGAATGCTGAAGTTTATCCAGCCACCGAAGGTGGACAGCATTGACTCTCATGCGGATGTGATACTGCCGCTGCAATTCAAGGCCGAGAGGGCGATTGTTTGCAAGAAGTTCAGATATGACCTTCGTAGTGTTACAAGTGGTGATACCCCCCCCTCATTTTCCCCTTCAAACTTGTCGCTCGACTATCCGGAGTCTTCCCTATGGGACGACATCCTCACCGCCCTACTGGAGTATGAGTTGTCCGACGACGCCTTCGCGGACTTCAAACCCTTTCCGACTTCCCCCGAAGGCACAGCCTTCTTTTGATCCGATTTCTCCCTTTCCGTTTTCTTCCGTTCCTATTTTCCCCGAGGACACTGCCCCCCCTACGTCACGTGCTTCTTATACGCAACGCGTTTCTTACCTCACCCACACGATAGTGCCTCCCCTGAAGTCCTATTACCTATTTAAGACTCACCTGCCCTAAAGCCTTCTGGCAGTATATATATTCGCTCCCCGCTGTAAACTACTCTCTAACTTTAACCTACACAATCTACCGTGTGTTCTGGTTCCCAGCTGGCTTGCTCCTCTTGTCGCTGGTCTTGTATCCCTCTCCTCATCGTACTCTTCGTCCTTCGAAGAGTATACACTCGACGCTAGTCACGGTGGGACTAGTCGTACACAACATCTTCCGCTGATCGGAAGCTAGGTGTTAGGAACTAGACACTCGTTGGTGTCATTTGTTACAGGGTTGTAACAAGAACGGTATGCCGGGTCTGTATATTCACTACAGTAGTCTGAAGAAAAGTTCGTCTGCAATGGTAGTCAATGTAGTATGTGATGTGGAACTGAGGTCACTACGGTAGCCAGGGAAAAATCATAGTTTGCAACCGTAGTCAATGTAGTATACATTCCCGAACTCATAGGTACTGTAGACTGTTGGAGTTTACAAACGTGAGAACAGCTTACATAAGCTACAGTAGCATTTTCGGTCGTAGTACCTAGTTACACCTCAGCTGGTTTCCCAACCACTGAGGTGAGTACACTAACATTAGAGCTACCTA
>JBBPQN010001120.1:0-10364 GCA_038092575.1 Boletus subluridellus
AACCCACACCGTGTGCAAGATACCAACAAGCCCAGTCAGGGCAAGGAACCATGGATTAGTCTCAAGATTAGTCTCGAGCAACATCCTCTTTATTTCATCTAGCTCTGCGCCAGTGCCACCGCCCTGCTGCTTTATCGCTTCATCGAAGCCATGTGTCATCGACGCGAAGACTTGAAATTTAAGGTGCGAGAGGGGCTGGAACGTTATTTGCAATGGAACGTCAGGGGTTGTGGTGTTAATCTCCGTAAGGTGGGGCCGTAGCAACTAGCAAGTGGCCACACAAGGTCGGCCTGCTGTGGTGGAAGAAGTAAGGGGTTCACTTGACCGACTGAAGGAAGTGCTTCGCCTGAGGCAACTGGTGTTGTCTGAGGCTTCGCAAGGGAAAAAAAGCCTCATCGCTGCATGGAACTTAGTTGTTGATCTAAGCCCATGTTTCTTGCACTCACCTAGTTGTGAAAAGGCCCATACCAGGAGCACTTGCTGTACCACAAGACGGCGTTGAGGGCTGGACTAGAAGTTTACGTGGAGATGTCATACCTGGACGGCTCCCAATGCTTTGCGGAGGGGGCTGTTCTTCTCCTGGGGAGTTGGCCGCGCAACTTGTCTTGCTGCTGGTTCAGCCATCTTGTGAACCTGAATCCGACGTCGAGGACGGTGGTTGTATGGAAACAGTCCCAACGCGGAACACGAACGAGCTGAATGAGCCAAGCATTGTTTTCAATCGACAAACAACTCCCACGCCTGGCAGTCCGATGGCAGCGTCGACCCCGACGAGCTCGACCATCGGCGAGCCATTTCAGCTGTATCTCGGTAGTACTCTCTCCCAAAAGCTCGAGTACTACGAGGCCATATACTCCACTCACAACCCCGACTTTCCCGGTTATGCCACAGTGACCGCACAAGCAGACGGCATTCACGTCTGGGACGTCAGTAAAAAGTCTTTTCGTTCCAGCGTTGCGACCAAGTCTGATGCACCCAACTACAGCTCCAGAATCTCCATGCTGTAGCATCGTTTTCCGTTGGCAAGCATGTCACTTTCGCAACACCTGCCCTCAGCCTGTATGTCACGGAGGACGGAAACAGGTCGGTTATCAGCTACGCGGCCCTAGCAAGAGCCCCGGGCTTCTCCAGGGAAAAACGTGGGCGCACCATCTGGGTGATACGACAAAGCCTGTCTGGTTCAAGTGTCGCGGCAAGCGAGAAGACTATCGTAGCCGTACGCTCTTCCTACCCTCGAGACCCAATGACTTTCTCCGACGCCATCCTAGGTTGATGACCCACCTGTTCGAATATATGGTACAGGTCATGACATACTACCGCTATTACTCGTTTCAAAAAATGGAAGTCTCTCCCTTGCGAATGCACAGGTGGATATAAAAAGCCAGCTAGATTGGCCCGGGGAACGCAAATACTTGGAAACCTTCGTCTTCCCTTGCAAATCGTGTAGCTTCATACAGGATGACGCGGACTCATGTAGCAGAGTTGCCATCACTTGCTGTCAGGCCAGCACGATCTTGCACGTACGACTCGTGCTCTTAGGACAAGAAATTGTTCCAGTAGGAACCTGCGAAATTCCGATTGCAAGCTCAACCCGCGACACTAATATCGTTATACTCGGCCTAACTTGCAGTCCTTCTGGGGTTCTCAGTTTCATTGGTGTGTTTTCCATGCTGATCGGTATGGTACATTGGTATATCATGTTACAGACTCGCGTGGAATATGGACGACATATCAACTCGTATCCCTAAATTCGTCCCTTGTCCCGACCCCGATTTCCGAAAACCTTCAGCTCCAGCGGTTTACGATCCTCAACAGCAAAAAGCCATTGGCAGGGGCCGGCCTCTCCGTCGTATCCTTGGGCACCTCTCTCGTCCTCCTCGCTGCATTAGTGGAAGGGACCCAAGATATATCTCTCCAAATATGGGACCTGTCCTATGGAGTCCTTCTAACGGCACAATCAATGCCCGTACCATCCGCACTCTCTTTAGCACATCTAAGCCTCACCGTCGCCGACGAAGGCCAAGTACTTTTGACCGTGGCGTCCTCACAGTTATACGAGAAAAAAATTGCCCCTAAGCGTCCCTCGGTATATGTTGTGCCCGTGGACACACGACTCAAGTCAACTCTCGCTGCTGCACTCGGCAAAACTACTTTGACAGCTGAGTGGTTAATCCCCAGAACATCAGATGGCCAGAAATCCGAAGAGGACGACGGATCAAGCAAGATAATTTCCGATATTCAAACTTCTTTACAGAAGAACAATGCACAAAAGGCTGAGCAAGCTTTCTTGAAGTGGGTTGACTCACGTAGCGTAAGGACCCCATCCCTTCATGCAATATTGTCACTAATGGCAAGAACAGTCAAAAGAGGCGGCTCTCGGCTATGAATTTGTCAAGAAAATCTTCACCATCGTCTTGCCTCCAGGGCCACCAACCAATTACCCGTACACTCCCCGCATAACACGCTGTCTTCTTGAAAATGCTGTCGTCAGTACTATCATGCTCAACGGTCGCCTTATCACAACGTTGCGCGAACGAGGTGATTGGGTAAGAATCCTACTGTTGTGCGTGTTCTGGGACTTCTTCGAGCCTTACGAGTCATTCAGGAAAATGTGATATTTGCTCTGACGACGGTTACGGACGTCTCCGAGGATGAACTGATGGCTTCGGCCAAATTTCTTGTTGACAGACAACACAGGAGCGAAAAGGCGATGGACGTTGATGCGTCGGGGGGTTATGTCCCCCCACTTTGGTCCTATCTTTTTGCCTGCGTGTCGTATCCATTCTCAGCGACCCCGATGCGTCTGGCTATCCGGAAGTACCTACCCGACGCTCAGGATTTGGTCATGATTCTAGAGATACTGGAGAATTGGATACAGGGAGGAACGGAACATGAAATGGAGGCCCTGCTCAAGTCGTTGGCCACGAACGCAAAGACGCCGCCGAGCGAGGCTGATTCTCCCCCGTATCCCAAGGTATCTTCGTCGCACCTGTTTCGTATCGCAACGTTCACCCGTTATCAGGTCATCACTTTCCTTCAAGCATTGCTTGACGCATCGTTCGTTGCTCTTCTGCAGTACCAGCCTGCGTACGATCCGCTGCGTCGAATCCTCTCATATGTAGAGCCCGAGATCACGTTTATAGATGGCTTGGAGCCGCTACGTGGAGTGCTGGAACCATTTGTGAAGGCTCAGTTGGCGAAGGAAAAGACGGGTGTGTCTAAAGAGAGTCCAGCAGAGTGGAGGAAACGGAAGAAGCAGCTTGAACAACGGGCTGGTTTGGACGTTGGCTTGTATAGATTAGAAGAACTTGCGATCTAAATGAGCCTTGAAGCTTGAACGAAGTTTGAACCCACTCCGTGGTCTCAGAATTGATGGCGGTCGTGTCGAATTAGTTGAAGTCGTACTGCTACCACCAGGACGACTTCACGGCCGCACTTTCCCCGCGGTTTCATCATTATCACTCATGAGCTCCGTCAGGGTCCTGATCGTCACAGGTAGGTTATTCCCGCTCCGCTACCAGGTACAATTGGGGGCTCACCAATACCAAGTCAGCGACAGCGCATCTTCGGGTAAGACCCAGGACCTGTCTAGTCTTGAAATACACAGGATCCTCCAGCATCACGGCTATCAAGATATATGTTTCGCGGGCCCTCTCCCAGATGACGAAGCTCAGATTCGTCAGGCCGTCCAGTATCACTCCGAGTGCGGCGCGATAGACTGGATCATCACCACGGGTGGGACTGGATTCGGTGTGAGAGACAGAACGCCCGAGGTAATCGTGCCCGCCTTCAAGTTTCTGTTCCACCTTGGATAAGGAAGTAATGAGATCTGTGTTTTTTTTTCTTTGGGTAGGCGATATCACCTTTGATCGAGCGGCATGCGTCGGGGATCGTGCACCTCCTACTTTCTGCGTCGATGAAGCACACGCCGCTCGCGGCGTTGTCCAGACCGATCGCGGGAACGGTCAAAAACACCCTCGTCGTGACGCTCCCCGGGAGTGTCAAGGCTGTGAGGGAGAACATGGAGGTGCTTCTCTCCAATGGTGTTGTTGCCCATGCAATCGACCTTATCAAGGGCGGCAGCGGTAAGCAAGTACATGCCACGTTGGGAACGAGTCACACCCCGGGGCAGGCTTCGAATACGCCTGACCACCACCAATATCACCACCACCATCATCATGAAGGACATAAAGCCCCTCAACCCAGGACACTACTCTCTCATGATCCATCTGCGCCTGGTAAGTGTGCAAGACCTGTCACATAAATTGGCGTTGCAGACCCGCCCGCAGCTCCAGGTCGCCATCGCAGATCACCATACCCGCAGATCAGTCTCGAAGCAGCACTCCAACTCATCTTGACCGAGATCCAACCTTTAGAGACTTTCGAGCTGCCTGTCCGTGATCACCATTAGAGAAACGTTACCATACCGGCTAATGCGCTGCATAGGTAACCCCTGCCATCGCGGGACACGTACTCGCCGACGACGTATACGCCCCACAGAATGTA
Source organism: Boletus subluridellus (assembly GCA_038092575.1). Taxonomy (NCBI): domain Eukaryota; kingdom Fungi; phylum Basidiomycota; class Agaricomycetes; order Boletales; family Boletaceae; genus Boletus; species Boletus subluridellus. The sequence continues at coordinate 4,507 of JBBPQN010001120.1, forward strand.
CCGCCTTCGCAAACCACCAACGTAGATGGCTACGCACTCCGATGTAAGGATGGTCGTGCTACCCAGCCCAGAATTGATTGGCTTGACTCTCTAAACTGACAGCTTCTGATCTCCCTGGAGTCTACAATGTGTTGACATGGAAAACACATGCGCTTGCAGAGGATGTCCCACAGGGGTCTATATTCCGCGTCAACACAGGCGGGCCGCTCCCTGCTGGAACGGACACTGTGATAATGGTAGAAGACACCGAGCTCGTGTCTACCGTCAAAGACGCCAACGGCGAAGACCTAGAAGAGAGTCAGGTCAAGACGCTCGTGCAGGTCCCCACGGGAGAAAACGTGAGACTCCCGGGTTCAGACGTACGCACTGGAGATTTGGTGTTGCAGAAAGACGACGTGATCACGAGTTTGGGAGGCGAAATTGGTACACTGGCGTTTGTCGGACGAAAGGAGGTCGGTCGGGTTGCACTTTTGTTCGTCTGCCCATCACACTGAACGACGAAATAACACGCGTATAGGTCAAGGTCCAGCGCAAACCTGTTGTAGCCCTTCTGAGCACGGGTAACGAAATTTTGGACCTGCAATCTCCAAATCCGCTTCCCAACGACGGATGGGGAGGGATATACGATACCAACCGCTTGTCGTTGCAAGCAACACTCGAGGGAATGGGATACAGAGTCGTCGACCTCGGGATAGTACCCGACGAGTGAGGCCCTTTTTTTTCAACTAAAGGTGATGTGATCACCACGATTGACGCAATATCCCAGCGTTGACGCACACGTCCAAGCCATCGTCAAAGGGCTGGAAGATGCGGACTTGCTTCTTACCACGGGCGGTACTTCGATGGGATCCAGCGACCTTCTTAAACCCGTCATTGAACGACGATTCGAGGGAACGATTCACTTTGGTCGCGTGTCGATGAAGCCCGGGAAGCCGACGACATTTGCCAGCATACCTGTTCCAGAAAAGGCAGGCAAACGAAAGTTCTTGTTTGCTCTTCCCGGCAACCCAGCGTCAGCGCTCGTGACGTTTCATATTTTCGTGGTACCTGCGCTCAGGAGGTTGGGCGGATGGCCAGTTGACGGGTGTCAACTCCCGCGTGTCAAAGTACAGGTGAGTCGCGCAGCGTTTTTCTCTCCGTGACATGATTCGGCTGAATAGAGGAAACAAATCCTATCTTTGCATGGATAGATTCGACACCCAATGCGGCTGGATTCCCGAGTGGAGTTCCATCGTGTCATTGTAAAAGCGACGCCAGATGGCCTCAAGGCATATAGTACAGGAGGTCAGAGGTCAAGCCGGGTGGCAAGTTTGAGCGGGGCCAATGCACTGGTGCAGTTACCCACCCTCCAAGAGGGAGGCCCACCACAACTGCAAGCTGGAGAATGGGTGGACACTGTCATCATCGGTGAAATCCAAGTGTAAAATAACCTTTGTCTGAGATCAGTTTGCCCTCGCGGCCAATATAACGGAACCCTTTTTTTCATGATCATGCAGTCCCATTGTAACAACCACAACAGGGACCAGATAGGAGGGCCGGGTCGATATTGTGACCACCTCGTGCTAATCCTCATCGGCTTCTCCTACATCAAAAATTGGCGATCCTTCGTCCTCGATTGCCCGCTCCTTCCCTTTTCTCCTTCGCCGAGCCTCCTCGGATTCGAACTCGTCTCCATCCTCATCGGCACTTTTGAGGGGTATGTTCTCTTCCGTATCATCCCCTCGAGAGAGCAGGACACGTCGTCTGCGGAGCCGACACCATATACAAACACCGAGACCGATGGCGATGAGTAAAAAGACCAGTGCGGCCGTCCCTGCGTTATAATATGCTTGCGCCGCGTTAATTCCCAATGAACAGAGGGATGCATCATAGAGAACAAAAAGAGAGAACGCTCACCATCCCACTGTGCTTTCGTTTCTTCAGGCGATTTCTCTGGCGGGTTGGGTGAGACGGGAAGGTTCTCGTCATCCATGAAGATGGGCTTGACGTCGTCACCGACACTGCTCGGTATACGTGCTGAACCCTCAAGGATGGCCGAAAAGTCCACGCCCATGAAACGGAGGATCATATCATGGGCGACGTCGGGGACGTCGTATGGAACCATGTGTGATGCGTTGAAAACCTGCGCGAAAGGAAATGTGGGCATCGACATTGCAATGTAAAGGGTGATGCCATACCTTTACATAGGTGAGATTTCGCGAAGAAACCCATGTCCCGGCTGGTGTCCCAGCGACAGTCCATGGCTCTGTTGGTGCCGCCTACACACAAGAAACATCAGCAGTCAACCCGGGCTCGTACAAAAGAGATGCATAGGATTGCGAGAAAAGGAGAGAAGATACAAATAAATGATGAACTCACACCAAGACCCTTCTCGCCGTTCCATGTCATGGAATCGATCGTTTTCTCGATACCCATGTAATTACATATGTAGTCCTGGTCACCCGCGAATAGTAAGACAGGGATCCGTTCGATGACACCTGGGAGAAGCGTGATCGAGGATGGTGAGAGCTTCGCGCGCATCTCGGTCCCAACGCGGGGTTGGCATTCGACCCAGCTCTCGGGTTTGCCATTGGCGTGCAGAGCGTTGACGACATCCTCACGCTACAAATGTCAACATCCAGACACAGTTGAGCGGTACCGCAGGGAAGCTTGAGTATTTGGGACGTACCGCGAGGTAAGGGGTAACGTCATCGAGGTCCGGCGGCCAATTCATACCACAAGCTGGGTAGTCGTCCTCCAATCGCACATCGTAGATATTCATACACTTCTGCACTCCGTCCACGCTGCGTATCATCAGGGGTATGATGGAATGAAACTAGAATCCGCACTTACATCCGCATCCTTGACTCAGTAACAGAGGATATGAGGGCCTCACAGTCGTCGACATTTATTGGTTCTGGAGTTACACCGTCGAATTGGGCAAGACATCGATCTGTGGCCTGTTTGCTATCTCTGTATTTCTTTCAAATAATCTGTTATCATACGCCCGCACGCAAAAGCAATAACTTCGAATGTACCTGCGACTGCACATCAATAATACCATGGGTTGCTGCATATTCAAGATATGCGGGGTATTGGTTACGGCCATCTATCCAGCCATTTCCAATCGCGACGCCACGTAATGGAATGTTGAGGCCTGACCCAAGAATACCGTCCGCTATGTACGCGTTAGCAGCTGAAAAGTCGATATTAATTTGGGCAAATAATAATACCAAAATAAGGGATATATTGTCCTGCAAAACTTTCACCGCCCAGATAGGTCTGCTGGTCGTGAGTGCCTTAAACAATACCAAGAGAGAAGTACTGACATCCACCGATGAATATTCTGGAAAAACCTGATAAAAAGTCCTGAGAAACTGAATTACGTGGTCCGTAGCCTGTACAGAACTGTCAGAAGCCGCTGAAGACAACGGGTCCAAAAGGACATTATACCTCTTGTAGTGTATGCACGTAGTGGTTTGTGCTAGTGTATGACAATCCCGTCCCCGCGGGTTGATCGACTGTCAAATCGTAAGACCCGAGTAAAACAGAAGCAAGGGAGTGTGGTTCCGCACCGTAGACCATAGTAGTGTACTCTTCCCAGCCTCCTTCGACAAGTTTCAAACCGCCATGCCCATCTACCTTGAATGGGCCTATCTCCATCATGAGCCCATCAAAGGACGAGCACCCTGGACCACCCTAGCCGCAATACAATTCATGTCGGTGGTGATGTGTTAGCGTTGCACAAACTCACGTTGAACCAGAACATCAGTCTCTCTTGATCAGCTGCTCGCCGCGCTTTCACCATCACGAAAAATAGGTGCGCAAGCACGTCGAGGTTACTTGCAGAGGCCGCATTTGGGTCGGAGAGGATGTGTCCAGCGTGTATTTGTAACGGGTGGGTGGGGTCTTGGTGTAGGCCAGGGAGACTCGAGACGTAGAACGAGGCGGCCGAAGGAACTATGGCCGAATGTGATATGAGTGTGCCGACCTGTCGTACCTGTGATGATACTCACCGTCAGTGGGTATGGCCCGAGCCCGGTGGGCTATTAGAAACAAAAACCAAAGAGATGACCAGGCCGGCCGGCCAAACATTCTTGTGGGCATATCTGGCAGCATTCGTGAACTTGGCTGTCGAATGGTAAACGCTGGAAACGACGACGAGACGTTGGCCTGGTCTGAGTGCGGGCGGTGCTGGACCCTGGTGACGGCAGTGACTGGATCTGATGTACCCTCAATATGCTTATAATAACTGCAACTTCCGACTGCCGCAGCCTAGAGAACATCCAACCACATCTCGTCTTACAACTATCGGCTATATACGCAATAATGCAAATGGTCCATCACGATAGTCAACCAACAGCACGTACTAACTTGTTGCATGTGTGCTCGACTTTGAGCACTGTTCATGGTCAGGCACAAATGCCACCGCTGTGCTTGTATTTCCCAATCGAAACTCTTTTTGTTCCCGTCACTGGCATCCGCGATTATTCATGAAGTCGCTAGCTCTGGTATCGAGCCTGTTCGTGGCCGCCAGGCTTGCCAACGGGGCCCAATATTTCTCCCCGGGGTGGACTCCTGGACAGCCAGTACCGACTTTGCCTGCCAATGCACAGTCCCAGGCCCCCCAGCCCACTGAAACGGCTAGAGAACGTGGAATAACCCCACCGAAGCCGTCGTTTCTCGACAATTTGGTGACCAACGGTCCTCTTTCGGCGCTTTCTTCGGCCATTGGCCTTAATCTCACTGGAACACCCCCCGTGTACTGGGATGAGCGGATCCCTCTGGTCACAGACTCCAACTATGCAGACCTGATTATAAATGAGAAAATGACATCAGAGGAGGAGGAGGAACGGGTGTGGTTCATCATAATGTAAGCCAGTTTTCCTCACCTACTTTACGCCGACATCGAGAGCGTTGTTGCAGAACTTCTACCGCGGGGCAACCCGAGGGAGTCTCCAAATTTGTGGACCAGTCCTTTGACGCAGCATATAACTACACCATCGAGAAGGGCGACCTGGGGCATGTCCGATTCGGAAGGATTGATTACTTGGACGTCACTGCAATTACCACCAAATGGGCGGTGTGGTCGTGCGTGTCTGCGTGTCTCGTCGGTCGCTGCCCCGTATCACTCAACCATTTCTTCAGTCCACCCATGCTTGTTGTACTGAAAGATCGAGGAAAGACCCTCCGATTCTATAAAGCTGGCCAGATTCGACTCAGTGACGAGGTGTTGTACCAATTTCTCAAGGAAGAAGGATGGCGTCAGAAGGAGCCTTGGGTATCTATGTACAGCCCAGGGGGAGACAGGTTGGAATGAGTCTCAACACATGTTTTTTCTACAGACTGATTGGCACGACAGGGAATGGGTTCTTGATTACTTCGCGCTCGGTTTTGCGGCGATCTACAGCTACCTCGTTCGAGTTCCCAAATGGGTGATGTATATCGTCAGCGGAGGTGTGGGGACGTTCCTCTTAAACTTCCTCCACAAGCCAACAGCCCGCGGCCAGTCGAAAGCCAAGCCAGAGGGAGTTCTGAAACGACCTGCCACACCATCACCACCCGTCGCACCGAAAGCAGAGGCGAAAACCACTGCCACCAGTGGTCAAAAGACTCCCAGCAAACGCAGAGGGAAAAAGTAGCAACGTATCTAGGTAACATATTTATCGTCCTCGTTGGTCGAATATGTCTGTACGACGTGTTACATAAACTTGTTCGAGTACATGTTCTGTCTTCCTTTAGCTCCGATGCTCCTTGCACGCACGGCGCAATTTGCCTGCCAAAGTTTGTCTGTCCCAATGCCATGGTTAACTCTTCCGTGCACGGCGCACAGGGAAGCTTCCCATTGCGGTCCTCTCTACTTATCATACACCCCGGAT